>JAJJMB010012081.1:721123-889018 GCA_023531105.1 Papaver atlanticum
GCAAATAGTCATAAAAGAATTATTAGAATTACCACATGCGTGAAATAGGGCTTCCTCCGTAATTCCAGTGTTGGGGTTTAGCTCCTCATGGTGAAAACATGCTCAAAAGATAGAAACATGGCTCAAAAGGTGTTTTTATTGAAGGAAAATAATAATACAGCGAATCTGCAACGCTTTTCTGGCGTTACAGAAATCACCGTTACAATGAAGTGTTGTTTATAAACGATAACTGTGGTCTGCTGTTGAAGAACGATACTTCTTTGCGACTGTTCAGCATGGGTCAATGTTCTTCTTGTTCTTCAGGCCTGGCAGCAGCAGAAACAGCAGCAGCAGCGGCCTGTAAATCTCTGATTCTCGCCTCCTCAAGCCTTCTCAGCCCCCAAAACTCTCGACACCCCTTCTATATGACCCAACCAATCTATTTATATCAAAAAGAGCGATTAAATCTCTCCAAAATCTTCCAAAATCTCTTCCTTTCTCTTCACGGCAAAGTTGCGGTAATTTCTTGTTTTAGAATTTCTATGCGTTTCTGAGCTTTCCTTTTGATTCTAAACTCTTCATTAGATAGATACCAATCTTTGGGAAGGTTTATAGCACTTTAATCTCTCTAAAATTTCCTAAAATCGGTCACACACGTGACTTTCCATATTTTGCTGTTGAGATAAAAATCTGTCGATTGAGCCCAGTTTAATCGATTTAAACACTCATGTTAGATTCCTAGACCCATAAGGAGCCTACCCTATGAAAATCAGAGGTTTAGTAGACCTCAAACTCCTCCAAATCACGATCACAAAAACTGCCAGGAATGTGTTTATATTTTCCCGCCCAAATTCAGAATTTGAACGTGAAGGGGAAAGGTTACCCCTTATCCGTTGCTGGAGTCCGCATAACACTCGTCCCTTGGGTTGCATTTATCAACTTTTCGAGCCAATTTCGCCGCAAAATCTTATTTCTCCAAAAACACTTACAAAGGGATAAAATACCAAAATAAGTACAAAAATGGGTACTAACAATATACACAATAGAGATGAAAATAGACACATAAATGCGTCTATCAGTTTGCAAACGAATTTTCCTGACCTGGAGCAGTATGCAAATGGGTATGCGTACTAAAACCCCTGGATTTTGATTTTAAAAGATGGTATGCATACCTGGTATGTGTACCATGAAGTCCAAACATCCCGAACTACTATTTTCAAACCTAAACATTTAAGAACCTTAAACACAGATCATGTTAGGTAGAAATGAATGATAAGAAAGGTACGTGGATCATTATAAGTACTCTAAGCAAATAAATACAAGCACAAATCTTTCTCAAGTTTATAGACATACCTTTTTAGATGAATCTAATCGAATTCTACAGCCTTACCGAACATAATCTGTGTGCCTCGATTCTCGTGCTTCCCTCACCGTATACACAGCAGGGCATTCCTTGATGAGGATGCACTTACAACACACTCAAGTTGTGTTGAGGTGAACAATGTCTTTCTTACCACAAGTGACTTTTAGATTATCATAAAAGATATCGCTTTTAGAACCTTTCACATCCAAATCCATCTTTCCAAAGAACTCTTTAAGTTCCAACATCTTGGATACTGCCTTCTCCGTAGTCATGGAATTTTCTGGGAGATCATTCCTTTTCACACTCAAAACATCATTGACTTTCGTTGGTATCCACTTCTGAGTGTGTTCAGGAACAATATGAACCTTCTTCCCATTACTTTCTTCTAGATTTCTTAAAAGAGAATTTGATTGACTATTCTTTTGTAAGTTAGTCTTTCTCCAATTGGGAGAATTGGATCTTGTCTTCGTCTTTACGAAGTTATCCTTTTGATAACCATTACGATTGTGAAAAGGATTCGTATGACGTTTATAGGAAAATATAAGTTTATTACAACACTGATTCCTTTGCCTAATGGTTGGAAAGTTACAACCTGTAACGTTAAGGGAATTAGTCTTAACATATGATCTTGGTTTCACAACTTCTTGTGATGCCCAAACAAGAACATCATGAAATTTCTCATTCCTTATACGGAAACAACATCTCCTTTCCAGGTGACCTTTATTTCCGCAATAGTGGCAAACATAAGGAATGTTTTTACCTCGATCCGTGTGTGCTGACTTTGGAGGTTGATATACTTTGCTCTTTCGAACCTTAACTGCCGGTGAAGGTATTTCACTTTTTCCATCAGTGGAAACCTTTTGTTGAGAAGAATCACTAGCCTTGACAAATTTTACCTCTTTGCTAAACTTGGAGCATCTATTCCCTTATAGCCCAATCCTCGTGTATCACGATGATTTTTACTTGCTCCTAGCATAGTGGTTAATTTGCTTGAACTAGTGTTGAACTTTTTCAAGTCATCTTCCAATATCTTGATTTTATCAAGAGCAGCAGCTAAATCAGCCTCAAGGCGTTTTTCTCGAGCGAGATAAGCGTTTTCTCTGTCATCAAACCTTGCTTGCTGTTCTGCAAGTTTCTCTTCCAACAAGAAATATTTTTGATAAACATTATCACATTTAATTGACTTCATACGTAGGTTTTCCTCAGAATCCTTGAGGATCAATTCGTTAGAGCGATTCGAAACATAAACACCTGCATAACATCTTCTCAATTTCTTGTTTTCTCGACAGAGAGGAGCCAGAAGAGGTGTGACATAAGAAGTTGTCATCTTCTTCTTTTCCAACGAATTCAAAACCTTCACATACTCTGAGACTTCCTCATCAACATCTCTATCAATATCTGAATCACCTTCATCAGAAAGTTCATCCAACTGTTCTTCTAGGCGTGTTTCCCAGAATTCAACAGGTTCCACATTAAGAGAATGTTTAGATACTGACCTAGATGTGACAGTTCTCTCAGGTGAATCCAAGCTTTGAAAATCATCTGGTAATTTCTGAACTGGTACGCTATTAGAGATAAACTCGTCCATAAAGTCATATCGCTACAAACACAAACTTATAAGGTCTTAAACGTGTTTTCCTACTCTTATACCAATTGAAAAAGTGGGGGTACAACAACCTCACCAAATAATTCGCTTAGCAATCTGTATGGACTAACTCCAATATACTTTTAAGAGAATCAACTAGATAGTCAGACTCAATCTTAATAAAAAGTATATCAAAGAGTTATATCTCAATTTCTCGATTCAATATTTACTCAAGCAAATAGAAATCTGCGAGTCTAATTGAATACAAGAGAAATTAACTTAAATGGTACCAAAGACCAATGTTCAAGTATCAATCAACAACCATAGGTATGATTTCCCAATTGATTGATTCAACGCACAACCTGTGACATTTCAATAATATAACAAAATATAATGCGGAAAAGAAATAACACAGACACCATAAGTTTTGTTAACGAGGAAACCGCAAATGCAGAAAAACCACGGGACCTAGTCCATATTGAACACATACTGTATTAAGCCGCTACAGACACTAGCCTACTACAAACTAACTTCGGTCTGGACTGTAGTTGAAGCCCAATCAATCTCACACTGATCCAACGTACAGTTACGCTCCTTACATCTATGATCCCACCAGGATACTACGCACTTGATTACCTTAGTTAACCTCACCCACAACTAAGAGTTTCTACGACCCAAAGTCAAAGACTTTAATAAACAAATCTGTATCACACAGAAAAGTCTACAGTAATGGATAAATTTGTCTCCCACAGAAATACCTACAAGTTTTGTTCTGTCTTTTGATAAATCAAGGTGAACAGGAACCAATCGATAACCCGGACTTATATTCCCGAAGAACATCCTAAAATTATCAATAACCTCACAACAATCTTAATCGACTAGCGAAACAAGATATTATGGAATCACAAACGATGAGACGAAGATGTTTGTGACTACTTTTCTATCTTGCCTATCGGATAAATTAATCTCGAGCAAATTTTACAATTGTACTCAATACGATAGAAACAGCAAGATTAGATCACGCAACTACAGAGAAAATAGTTGGGTCTGGATTCACAATCCCAATGAAGTCTTCAAGTCGTTAACTTACAGGGTCTCGGTAGAAACCTAAGGTTAAAGGAGAATCAACTCTAGCTTATACAACTAGTATCACACTGGAGGTGTGGGGATAAACTTTCCCAGTTGCTAGAGTTCTCCTTTATATAGTCTTCAAATCAGGATTTGCAATATAAGTTACCGTCGTAACAAAGCATTCAATATTCACCGTTAGATGAAAACCTGATTAGATTCAAGCTAATATCTTTCAACCATTAGATCGAACTTAACTTGTTATACACAAATGAAATGCACGTCCATTTAGGTTTGTGTAACCGTACCTAAACATGTACACCTAGTTGGTTCAACAGTAGTTAACCAAATGGTTAACCATATGAGCACTTTCATATCAACCATACTCATCTTCACCATAACTAGTTCAAATGACTCAAAAGAACTAGTTAGAGAGTTGTTCAATTGCTTAGATCTCATAAGGTATACAAGACACAATCGAAGCAAAAACGATTTTGATTCACTCAAATTGATTCATGAACTTTATAGCAACGGTTTGCAAATATGCATTCCTTAGTTTATATAAGTTTAAGTTCACGAATAAACCGTTTTTAGAAAATAACCCACTCAAGTATGCATACCGGTACGCATAATTAAGTACCCGGATGAAGTTTGTTTTCAGTTCACAAACTCCAGCAGAAATTCACGGGACGTGAATTTCCGGCAGTACGCGGACTTTAGTTCCGGTTATCCTAAGCAGCAAAGTACGCATACTTTGGTTCAAGGATTTAGGACTTACACACGTATGAGTTCACATACAATTTTTATATCCATTCAAGGTTATATATTCTAAACGAATATTTCAATCATTGAAACATTCTTAGAGGATGTTAAATAGAGGTTATTCACACACTATTTTTCATCAAAGCAATTTTCAAGATATTGAAATAACCAACATGACTTTCGTCACTTGTAAAGATGAACTTGTCCAAAGTGAAAGCTTACCAACACATATTTCTAGAAAAAGATAAGCAAGATAAACTCGGCTCGAAATAGAAAATGTGTATAATCGAAGTCTATATAGCAATACGACTTTTGTCTCAAGATAAGAGATAGAGTAGATAGACTCGTTGAGTGATAGATAAGTTCAAGTCTCCACATACCTTTTAGTCGATGAAGTTCCACCAGTTCCTTGAGTAGTTCTTTGTCTTTGTATTATGAACGCTGTGGAGTCTAGAGCTCAACTACACTTTCTATCCTAGTCCGAGACTTAGCTATAAGTAGACTAGAAATCAAGACTTGTAGTTTTGGCAACTAAACTTGACAACAAGCTTGAGATAGCAACGCTTGCGAGTTCGACCGAGCAATGCTCTAACACTTATGACTTACTTAGCTGGGAGTTCTTATTTCAAGCTATGAAGTCTTTTGGTTTATCAGCAAATTTTATTAACTGGATTCATATTTTACTCAAATCTGCTAAAATTTCTGTTTTAATCAATGGTGGTCATGTTGGTTACTTTTGAGTGAGTAGAGGACTCAGGCAAGGTGACCCATTATCACCTTTACTATTTGTTATAGCTGAAGATGTGCGTAGTAGACAATTGAGTTCAATGGTTTTAAACAAGATACTGATTCAAATGGTTAACAAAAAATGGGTGCAGCCAACACACATCCTCTTTGCTGATGATATATTCATTTTTTGCAATGGAGATAAAAGAAATGTAAGAAGACTGATGCAGAAACTGAATAAGTATCAAATATCATCTGGACAAAATATATGTTTAACAAAGAGCAATTTTTTTATTGGGGGGACAAGTGAAAGCATAAAATTACAACTGGATGAAGAATGTAGCATTCCTCTAGCTTCTTTTCCTGACAAATATCTGAGAGTAATGCTAATACCTGGGAGAATCAAAACTTCTCATGTTTGGGAATGTGTAGAATATATTCAAGACAAACTAGCAGGTTGGAAAGGACAACTACTGTCATTCCAGGAAAGGCTGATTCTTGTGAAATTTGTATTAAGCATCATACCTATTTATAATATGTCTGTTTATAAATGGCCTGCAAGAGTTTTAAAGGAATGTGAGAGAATTATAAGGAACTTTCTGTGGTCTGGTGATCCTAATGTGAGAAAAGCAGTTACTTTAAAATGGGATAAAGTTTTCTCACCATTAACAGAAGGTGGTTTGGGCATTAGAAAACTTGAAGTTATCAACAAAGCTCTACTAATGAAACTTTACTGGAAGATTCTTAATGGTGAAGATGAATGGGCAAAAAAAATTCAAGCAAAATTCAAGAACAGCAGAGGTGAGTGGATTACTTATTATAAGAAATCCTTCATTTGGCTTGGTATAAAAAATGGTAATAAATGAAGTTGAAAACAATACAAGATGGTTGGTAGGTGATGGTCAACAAATATCAGTTTGGCAAGATACATGGATAAAAAACAGGCCATTATGTGAACTATTTCCAGGAAATGCCCTTATGAATTCTAATCTCAATATGAAAGTAGTTGAACTACTAAATAATGGTGAATGGATTGTGCCTCCAGAGTTTTCACAATTTTTTGGAGCAAATGAACTGCCTGGAGCTGATAACACAGGTGACAGAATAATTTGGTGTGGCTCTTCTACAGGTATTTTTTCTGTGGCATCTGCTTGTGAAGTAATTAGAATGAAATATCCAAAATTACAGTGGACCAAACAAGTATGGCATAATAGTGTGCACCCTAGTATCTAGTAATGTATGGAAGATAGTTAGGAAGGTGGTACCATCTGATGACACCATGAAAAAAAGGAATTTTCATATGGCATCAAGATGCCCTTTCTGCAAACAAACAGAGGAAACACTAGAACATATGTTGTGGTACTGTGACTATAGTGAAATTATCTGGAAATGGCTTGGTGGAGTATTTCAATTTTTAAACCCAACTACCTTTGAAGATATTCTCTCAGCAGCAAAAACGAAAAGTCCTGCAGTGAAGGAGATTTGGATAAATGCTGCTTTCATTACTTTGAAGGAAATTTGTTTCTCCAGAAATAGAGCAGTATATGAAGATGAAGAGTATAATTTAGAGATGATCAAGAAAAGAATATTGAAGTTCACAACTGACAGTGAAGTTAGAATGTCTGCATGCATGTGGAATTCATCTTATGATCTCCAGATTATAAAAATATTTAACCTCAGATGTAATAAAGTCAGATATTTACAGGTTCAGGAATGTTTTTTTCATCTCCCTAAGAGGAATCAAATTCTGATGTGCTGTGATGGTGTTGCAAGAGGGAACACTGGAGATTCTGGATTTGGTTTCATAGGAAGAGATTGGAATGGTGATGTTAAAGTTGCTGCCACTGGTGGTTTGGGAGTTGCAACAAATTTCTTGGCTGAGATCATGGCAGTGCTATTTGCAGGTGAATGAGCAGTTGCTAAAAAAAAAATTAGATGTTTGTTTTAGAACTGATTCAAGTGCAGGCATATCAGCATTCAGGAATAGCAAGCTTCCTTAGATAGCTATCACAAGATGGAAGAGAATCTGTAGTACAATAAAATGGGAGTTTATACATAGCTTTAGAGAAGCCAACTTCTCAGCTGATTCTTTGGCCAAAAAAGGTGCAGGAATGAATAAAGGGGATTGTGTTGTGTATACAGAGAGACCACCTTTCCTTAAGAAAATTGAACTTCCTTTTTTAAAATACTTTAGGTTCTGCTAAGTTTCTCACTTGTAAGCCTATTTTATAAAGGCTATTGCTTTATTTACTTTTCATCCTGAGGCCCAGTTGGGGTTGTTTTTGTTTCTTTCATCCTGAGGCCCAATTGGGAAGTTTTATATTGTAAATTCTTATTTTATAAAGGCTTGCTCAACTTTTATCCGCATTCCTACCTCTACTAAGGAAATATGTCGCGTTCACATGGGAGGAAACTCAACACTCGGCATTTCAGAAGATCAAACAATGTTTGGTCAGCCCACAAATCTTTAGGCCGCCAATTAAAGGGGTTCCTCTATACCTATACATGGTAATAGGGGATGTACTGGCGCAAGACATGGGAAACGATAATCTGTCCCCCATCTACTACGTTAGTCGAGTCCTGAGAGAAGTACAGCTGAGGTACCCGCGCATGGAACAAGCATGTCTAACCCTCATATATGCCGCGCAAAAGTTACGACCATACCTGCTGGCCTACGAAACAATTGTAGTAGCCGCGGCTAACCCAAACTTAGCCTCCAAGGTATTCCTAATAGGAAAAAAATCTCGATGGCTGTTGTAGTTGTCAGAATTTGAACTAAAGTATCAACGAACCAAAGGGGTACGGGGCCAAGCAATAACCGATTTCTAGTGGCGATGTTCCCAGGAGAGGGAGACGACTAGATACACGAACATATACCCGGGGAAGTAGCGAGCGCGGAAACGGAAGAGCCGTGGAATATGTTCTTTGACGGATCATCCATGGAACCAGAGGTGGGGAAGGAGTAGTGTTTGAGGCTCCCCAAGGCGATCTGCTATCATACTCGTTCAAGTTGGATTTCCTGTGCAGCAACAATGTCGCTGAGTACGAAGCGCTGATCCAAAGGCTAAGAATGGCAAAAGAATTCAACCTAGGGAGCATGGACATAAAATGAGACTTAAAACTAGTGACGAATCAGGTTAATAGGTACTTTCACGTCAAGGAAGCACATCTAGCGCCCTACCTGGCGGAAGCACAAAGTTCAATCCACCAAACGAAATCAATCTTAGATCATACAGGCAGAATGGAAACTGCCACGCAGATGCTTTAGCCACCCTAGCGAGTAAGATGCAATTAAATGGCGAGGATGAAGTCACAGTGACGGTTAAAAAGAGAAAACTTCCTAGTACCTGGAAGGATGACTTGGCGTTCGACAAAGCAGATGACTGAAGAAGGGTATACATCGAAGATTTGACAAAGATCGACGAAGATCGCATCATGCCCACTAAGGTCTTAAAGCAATTCATAGTAATACATTGAGCCTTATACTACCGATCCGCGGGAGGATCGCTTGCTAGATGTGTGAATAAAAGGAAACCGGAAAAATACGACGGGAATTACACGAAGAAATCTGCGGACAAACCGGTGCCGTACATCTCTACAGAAAGCTCCAACGGTTAGGAGTATACTGGCCAAATATGTCAGCACAAGCAGCGGCCATCCAAGATAATTGCGCTGATTGTCAAGCCCCTCCAAAACCCGCATAAGTATGCTCAGTTGAGGGAGTCGATTGGAGACAACCGTACATCGACTACCTCCAGCACCGTAAATTGCCTAAAGAGAGACAAGCGGCGCTTAAAATATAAAGAAAGGAAACCCTCTTCTTCGTAAACGAGAATGTACTTTACAGAAGAAGTTACAGAAATGCGGTCCTACGGTGCTTATCCGATCAAGAAGCGACGGAAGTCATGACTCGGTCCCACAATGCTGAACACCAAGGAATGAGGAAATTATTCATGCAAATTTATGGAGGGTTTTACTGGCCAACCATGGAAAGTTATACTGCGTAGCACGTCAGAAGATGCCTGAGATGCCAGATGCATGAAGATTTTATTAAAGCGCCACACACACAGCTACATAGCATCATGACGTCATGGCCATCCCACAGCTGGGGTTTAGACCTCATAGGCCCGATAAACCAAAATTCCTCAAAGCGCCACAAATACATAATCACGGCGACAGAATACTCGTCCAAATGGGTCGAGGCGATACCGCTAAAAGACCACGCGGGGGAGACTATAGTTGCATTTATTAAAGAATACATCATCTACAGATTCGGCGCACCGATGATAATCAGGGAAGACAATGCTAAGTCGTTCGTAAACAAAAATGTAATAGACCCGCTACAACAGTACAATACAAGGTTATACACATAGACCCCTTACTATCATCAAGGAAATGGGTAGGCGGCGGCCACCAACAAAACCCTCCTCCGGATCCTGAGCATGACAGTACACGATCATCATATAGAATGGCATGAGCAGCTGCCTTTGGCGCTATGGGCGTATAGGATCTCAAAGCATAGCTCCACAAGAGCGTCACCTTATTCCCTAGTTTACGGAGAAGACGCTATACTGCCTGCAGAAATAGTAATCCCATCAGCAAGAATGGTGATGGCTAGTCATACTACCACGGAGGAAGTAAGTCGCTTCGCACACCTAGACATACTAGAAGAAAGTAGGGATCGCGCGAAACGATTCGCCGACGCATACAGAAAACGAACGACCAATTACTACAATCAAAGTGTCAAGGAGAGGATTTTTAAAGATGACGACTTGGTTCTGAAAATCGCCCCCCACGTGCAAAGAAACGCCAGCGCAGGAAAATTCGCAGCAAACTAGGAAGGTCCATTGAAAATTAGAAAAGTAGCCGAGAGTGGATACTACAAACTAAGGCAGATGGACGGATCCAAGGTCAAATCGCCCATCAATGGCAAGTGTCTGAAAAGTTTTCATGCATAGGTTTAAATAAATGTACAAGCAACTATTCCGCGTAATAAAGAGTGGTTTTCTAACACCTAGCAACGAGCATACCAGTTTACTATAGGCTATTGATTGCCACATGCATCCGATCATCCATGCAAATTCACTAAAGGCTACGGGTTGCTACGTGTACCCGGTCTGTTGACATACTATAAGCTACGGATTTCCACACGCATCCGATCATCATATGTAGTTTTTATTTCTTATAAAGGACAGTCTCTTCTAATATACAACCATCCAAGAACAATTGATTGAGGAATAAGATTGATGGTAACTATAAGGAGTTCTTCGCTCTGACCATGTAATTCTGCAAGATTATGATCTAAATCTGATCTACATAGATCTTATGAGGTAAAATCAATTAGGCATCTGTATACCCTTTGAATATATTAAGCCCTAATTGTTTGGGGTTTGTTTTATGCAAGAGACAAAAGGAGTACGATTACAGCTGAATAGATTTTGGATGGTATGTTCGGTCTCAACTGCATTCCAGTCCGAAGTTTTATAGTAGGATTGTGCTTATAGCGGCTTAACACAGTATAATGTTCAAACTGGATGAGGTCCCAGGATTTTACAGCTAGATTGCAGGTTTCAACGTTAATAAAAAATTTGGTGTCTTGTGTTTTTTCACCACATTATATTGTTCTATCTGGCTATCTTTATAATTGAAATATCACCGCATGTTAAACCAACCTAGATAGTTTATAGTGAAGATATTATAAAACTTGTTCTTATTGGATTCAGATCTAGGAAAATAGATCATACAAGAATTTTTCTTGACTGAATCTGGATCTTCAAGATTCAAGTACATACTAGGTTGAATTTGATTTTAATTAGATCAATCGAAGGATTCCTTGTCTTATAATCTTGAATGTAGATTTCTTATCTGAATGTATAAATTGTACAAGGTTTTCCATACAGGTTCACGAACGAAAAAGTTGGTGGTGTACCAGGTAATTTCTCTTTTCCGAAATCTGCATCCAATCTAATACATGGCAGATTTTAAGTTTGACATCTGCATCCAATCCAAAATCCAATATATGAGCGGATGGATGGATTGAATGTGGATGATCTAATAGATTTCTTTCTATAATTAATATTTTAAATAAAGAGATACAAAATTAACAAAAATGACATGAACAACATCATAAAAAAATAAGTTCGTACAACAAGCACCAATTTTACCATATACAAAAGTTTTCATGTCAAAATATACTGCAAAACCTACATAACAACATCATAGATACTAACTGCCGTACACAAGGAATTGTCATTTATCAAGAAATGGAAAAAATAACGAATGAAGACTAGCGTATTGGAGACAGAAATGAGAAAAATACGCTCTATCTCAACATCAAATTTTTCCTCGTTTCAATGGAAACTCTAGGTAACTCGAAAGGTATCAGATTGGAGGAGAGGAAACGAAGGGGTTTTAGTTCTTGGATTCATTTATCTGCGGATACAACGTGCTGGTTGGTAGACGTCATAGAGAAAGCTATGGATACGCACTGTGAAATACAGAGATGGCCAAGAAGGGAAGGTGAAGCTTCCTATCTATGCGAAGTGAAAGAGAATGAAGCTGGGAGATATTTATGATCTTTTCCCATCAAAAAAAAAAACTGGGAGATATTTGAGAATTTCTAGAGTCAAAAAAGGTGATGAACCAAGATCATATGCTCTTTGTATACCTTGTGGTGATGGGAGTTATTATTAGGTTAACTTGATTAGGAAGTTAACCCAAACAATAGCTTCTAGATCAGATTTCAGACCTCACTACTAAGTAAAGCAATCGTGAACAAGTCTTTTAGGGGACTTATTCCTGTTGAAGGATTTGTTAGATGGAAAGGAGTTTCTATAGAGATTTTAAAGTAGACGCCGTGGGACTCTTTAATAGATATGGAAATCATTGATGAGCTTTCAGTAAATATAGAACTGGTAAAGGACTATTGGCTTGATTTATGGAGGCCAAGGAAGATTATTGTTGATGACTCATTGATACGTATATCACAAGCCCGATAAGAGCTAGAGAAAGTTGAGAAAAAGAAAGATGTTACCAAAACCAGTAAAGTCCAGGATGTTGTTATTCCAATTAATGTTATGGCAAGACTTGGAAAATGGTAAAAGATTAGGGACATTCCTCATCGCTACTGGAACTATAATCTTTTCAGAACCATTGAAGAATCTTTAGGGGGTTTACTGAGGTAGCATCTACAGCTTTGCAGATGGAAATTTCAAACTTCTTCAGAATTTTCGTCAAGGGAGATATCTCGATGATTGAAGAATGAGACCAGAAATGGGTCGTTTCGATTGAATGGGATTTTAAATTTTATCCTAAAAATAATCCCTCTTTGTAGGAGTAATGGAGTATAATAGAATGATAATTGAGTTTGAAAAAAAAACACAAAAAGTTTCAAATTCATATTTATCTTCTCTCGCTATTTTTGTGGCTAAATTTTTGCGAGTCTCGGATCCATATTGGATCAGAAACTTTGAATAGATGAGCCGAGACATGCCTTCACTTTTAAACCAAAAAGCTTATTGGCGAATTCGAGTTCCCCAAGTTGGAACACATTAAGGGGGAGGTGATCAGGAGGTTGGTCAGTTTCTTTAGGGATCTCTAGGATTTAATATTAAAGTATAGGTGGTGATGACATTGAATTTTCTGAGAAGGTATTTGATATTTCTAATTCTGAGTTCATACAAGGGGTGGTGTAGTACCCTTCTCTCGAAGCTCTCGAAATAGAATTATTGTACCCCCTGTAAATAGGTTTCAATATTTATATAATGGTGGAGAGGAAGTTGAAGTTCCTACCTCATCTAGTTTTGAATTAATTGACAATGTTCTGGATGCTAAGTGAAAAAGCGGGGTACAACAACCACACCCAATATTTCGCTTAGCAATCTGTATGGACTAACTCCAATATACTTTCAAGAGAATCAACTAGACAGTCAGACTCAAACTTAATAAAAAGTATATCAAAGAGTTATATATCAATTTCTCGATACAATCTGCAATCAAACAAATAGGAATTTGCGAGCCTGATTGAATACAAGAGAAATAACTTGAACGGTACCAAAGACCAATGTTCAAGGATCAATCAATTTCAATCAACAACCAAAGGTTGGATTTACCAATTGATCGATACAACGCACAACCTGTGATATGTCAATTATATAACAAAATATAATGCGGAAAAGAAATAACACAGACACCAGAAGTTTTGTTAACGAGGAAACCGCAAATGCAGAAAAACCCCGGGACCTAGTCCAGATTTGAACACCACATTGTATTAAGCCGCTACAGACACTAGCCTACTACAGAGCTAACATCGGTCTGGACTGTAGTTGAACCCTAATCAATCTCACACTGATTCAAGGTACAGTTGCGCTCCTTACGTCTCTGATCCCAGCAGGATACTACGCACTTGATTCCCTTAGCTGATCTCACTCACAACTAAGAGTTTCTACGACCCAAAGTCGAAGACTTGATACACAAATCTGTCTCACACAGGAAAGTCTATTGGAATAGATAAATCTGTCTCTCACATATATACCTATGAGTTTTTGTTCCGTCTTTCGATAAATCAAGGTGAAAAGGAACCAATTGATAACCCGGACTTATATTCCCAAAGAACAGCCTAGAATTATCAATCACCTCACAATAATCTTAATCAATTAACGAAACAAGATATTGTGGAATCACAAACGAAGAGACGAAGGTGTTTGTGACTACTTTTCTATCTTTCATATCGGAGATATAAATCTCAAGCCAATCTTATGATTGTACTAAAACACGATAGAAACAGAAAGATCAGATCACGCAACTACAGAGAAAATAGTTGGGTTTGGCTTCACAATCCCAATGAAATCTTTAAGTCGTTAACCTACAGGGTTTCATGAAAAACCTAAGGTTAAAGGAGAATCGACTCTAGCTTATACAACTAGTATCACACAGGAGGTGTGGGGATTAGGTTTCCCAGTTGCTAGAGTTCTCCTTTATATAGTCTTCAAATCATGGTTTGCAATCTAAGTTACCTTGGTAACAAAGCATTCAATATTCACCGTTAGATGAAAACCTGATTAGATTCAAGCTAATATCTTTCAACCGTTATATCGAACTTAGCTTGTTATACACAAATGAAATGTAACTTCAGTTAGGTTTGAGTAATCGTACCTAAACGTGTACACTTAGTCGGTTCAACAATAGTTAACCAATGGTTATCCATAGTAGCACTTTCATATCAACCCTATTCATCTTTACCACAACTAGTTCAAATGACTCAAATGAACTAGTTAGAGGGTTGTTCAATTGCTTAGATCTCATAGAAGTATACAAGACACAATCAAAGCAAAATCGGTTTTGATTCACTCGAATCAATTCATGAACATCATAGCCACTGTTTGCAAAGATTGCATTCCTTATTATATAAATGTTTTAGTTCATGAACAAACCGACTTTAGAAAGTAACGTCCTTAAGTATGCAAACAGGTACGCATACTTAAGTATCCGGATTTAGTTTGTTTTTCACTTCCAAACTGCAGCAGAAATTCACGGACGTGAAACTTCCGCAAGTACCCGGATTTCCAACAACCGCCAGTATGCGTACGGGTACGCATACTTTGGGTTCCCGGTTTTGGACTTTTACACAAATGTGAGAGCACACTATGTTTATATCCAGCCATGGTTACTTGTTCTACACTCTCATTTCAATCATTGAAACTTTCTTAGAGGATGTTAAAACAGTTGTTATTCACAAACTATTTTCATCAAAGCGATTTTCAAGTTATTAAAATAATCAACATGACTTTCGTCACGAGTAATGATGAACTTGGCTAAAGCGAAAGCTTACCAACACATATTTTGAGAAATAGATAAGCGAGATAGACTCGGCTCGAAATAGCAAATGTGTATAATTGAAGTCTATATAGCAATACGACTTTTGTCTCAAATAGGAGATAGAATAGATATACTTTTGAGTGATAGATAAGTTCAAGTCTCCACATACCTTTTTGTTGATGAAGTTCCACAATTTCCCTTGAGTAATTTTTCGTCTTCATTTGATGAACGTCATGGAGTCTAAGGCTCAACTACACTTACTATCCTAATCCGAGACTTAGCTATAAGTAGACTTGAAATCAAGACTTATAGTTTTGGCAACTAAACTTGACAAACAAGCTTGAGATAGCAACGCTTGCGAGTTCGACCGAGCAGTGCTCTAACAATCTCCCCCTTTGTCAATTTTAGTGACAAAACTATCAATACATATAGAATACAAAATAAATAAACTTTGTAGCTTCTCATCCAAATGCTTGATCTCCTTGGTTCTTCAACATTACTTGAAATCTTCGTCACTTCCAAGTACTCCAATGATTCTAAAGATGTTCAGCTCAGCATCATCGTTGTTGTAGATCCGTAGGTATAACAATGAGAAAACCAATAGCTCTCAATCATTGTTATACAGTGTCATAGTATTATTACACAGCATCAAAGTTCAATTGTATCACAACTTCGACAATAATACTATGGTGATATGTATCACTCCCCCTTAGTCAATACTTCATCTCACATGAAAACCACTCCTCCTTACATAATGGTCCGAAAACCATATGTATTTGTAGTGTGAACTACACATTAATTCTCCCCCTTTTTATCAATATAATTTGCAAAGGTACGAAAATTAGTGGGATCCTAATGAAATTTCCATAGAGACACTTCATGACCAAAAGAAAAGCATATATCAACTTTTTAGATGCAATCATATAGCCGAAACTAAATGCATTCATCAAGGAGTTTATAAAGATACAAGATAACCCCTATAAAATTCCGCAGCCGCACTCCCCATAAAGATTTGGCAATTAAGCACAAGTTCAATTAACAACTCTTCCCCATAAAATGTCATTCCCGAAAGAACAACAAAAGCGACCTTACTTTCACAAGAAAAGAAGGATTTCAGTGAAACCTTTGATACGAATAAAATTGTTATCTACGTAGAAACAAATATGAAATTGAAACAACACTATACTGGCGTTCGAAGCCTTGATTGCCCAAAACATATGAATGAGTCCAGGGGCAAAAGGCTAGGAAACTAATGAACCAAAACAACACATATAGACTGTCGTAAGTGTTGAAACGTAGCAGTGTCTAAAGGTTTGGTGAGGATATCAGCCAATTGTTGTTCTAAAGGCACAAATTCCATATTGATGATACCATTTTATAGAGATCTCTAATAAAATGATAGCTTATGTCAATGTGCTTAGTTCTTGAGTGCTCAACGGGATTCTCAGTGATGTGAATCGCACTTGAGTTATCACAAAAGATCTTCATTATTTCAGTGTTGATTCCATAATCGGCAAGCATTTGTTTCATCCATAGAAGTTGAGTACAACATGAACCTGCAGCAATGTATTCTGCTTTGCATGAAGACAGGGATTGTGAGTTTTGTTTCTTGCTGTGCCAAGCCACAAGATTCAACCCAACATAGTAAAATCCCCCTGAAGTACTTTTTCTATCTTCTACACATCCTGCACAATCTGCATCTGAATAGGCAGTAAGATCAGTGTTAGTATCAAAAGTATATGATAGACCATACCCGCTAGTATGTTGAATATATCGTATGATCCTCTTCGCAGCTGCAAGATGAGATTCCTTTGGATTAGCCTGAAATATAGCACAACAACCAACACTAAACGCAATATCAGGTCTAGTAGCGATAAGATATAAAAGGCTACCAATAATAGATTAATAAAGTTTTTGATCCACATTTACTCCTTTCTCATCTCTATATAGTTTACCAGTGGTGGGCATATGTGTCAATTTTGGAGTTGACTTATCCAGACCGAACCTTCAGACAAGATCCTTAACATATTTTTCTTGAGATAAGTAAATTCCATCCTTATGTTGTTGAATTTGTAATCCTAAAAAGAACTTTAATTCACCAACATTGCTCATTTCAAATTCTTTGCCAAGAGAGACTTGAAAATCTTTTGCAAGTTTATCAGAAGTTGAACCATAAATGATATCATCTACATAGACTTGAGCAATGATAACATCTTTCCCACTCCATTTGGTAAACAAGGTTTTATCAGCCCCGCCTCTTGAAAAACCTTTCCTAAGAAGAGAAGTAGTTAGTTTTTCGAACCAGGCACGAGGTGCTTGTTTTAACCCATATAATGCCTTTTTAAGCTTAAGGACATGATCTGGGAAATCAAGATTTTCAAAACCCTTAGGTTGAGCGACATAGACCTCTTCTTTTAAATTTCTGTTTAGGAACGCGGATTTTATGTCCATTTGAAATAGCTTAACCTTAAGAAAACAAGCATGAGCTAATAACAACCGAATGGACTCAAGGCGTGCCACAGGAGCAAAGGTTTCGTCAAAGTCGATACCCTCAATCTGTGAATATCATAGAGCGACAAGTATGGCTTTATTTCTGACAATTGTACTAAATTCATCAGACTTATTCTTGAATATCCATTTGGTACCAACAATATTGATATTGGAGGGACAAGGTACTAGTTCCCATACATCTTGTCTTTGAAATTGATTTAACTATTCATGCATTGCATTCACCCAAAAAGGATTGCTAAGAGCTTCGTCAATGTTTCTCGGTTCTACTTGTGAAAGATAACAACCAAAATTGCAAATATTTTGAAGTTGTCCTTTTGTCTTAGCAGTAGAATCTCTTCCTCCTATAATACTATTGGGATCATGATTCCTTTGAACCCAGAGGTGTCTTGGAAGGACACGTTCTTGTATAATAGGAGTAGCCTGATCAGTGCTCTTCTCCTCGTCACTAGAAATATCAGGATCAGTAACAGTTGGGATGACTTCAACTAATTCTGGGATTTCTTTGACTTTCTCAATTGTCTCAGTTGGAGGAAATTCAGCAGGAGGATTATCATGATGAAAATTACTAATATCATCAATGATAACATTAGCAGATTCCATCATAACTTGGGTTCTGAGATTAAAAACTCGAAAACCACGACTATAAGAAGCATAGCCAAGAAAGATACCTTCATCACTTTTAGTATCAAATTTCCCTCCCTGTTTTCGATCTTTTAGAATGTAGCACTTACTTCCGAACACTCTGAGATAGTGTAAGTTGGGTTTCCTACCGTACCATAACTCGTAAGGAGTGTTTAGGGTTTTAGACCGTAGGTAGACACGATTGATCAAATAACATGTTGTGAAATCATCTTCTCCCCAAAACCTTAAAGGCAAGTTTTTGTTATGGAGCATTACCCTGGCCATTTCCTGAATGTTCCTATTCTTTCTTTCTGCAACTCCATTAGCTTGAGGAGTAATGGGTGGTGAGTATTGTTGAATAATCCCAAGTTTGTCACAAAATTCAAACACCTTAGTGTCCTTAAATTCAGTTCCACGGTCGCTTATAATTTTCTTTAGTCTGCGACCTTGTTCATTCTGGATTCTATTAACAATAATCTTGAATTCATCAAGGGTTTCATTCTTATGAGATAGAAATGCTACCCAAGTGAATCTGGTGTAATCATCTACCATAACTAAAGCATACTTCTTACCCGCAACCGTAAGTTGTTGAATAGGTCCGAAGAGATCCATATGAATTAAATCAAATGGAGATTTAGTGAGAATCTCTCGAGATGATTTATGGTGAACTTTCGTTTGTTTACCCTTTTGACAGGCACCACATACACCATCCATCTTTGCATTGATTTTGGGAACGCCTCTAACAAGTTATTTATTAATGATCTTAGTTAGAAGGCGATAATTGATGTGACCAAAACGCTCATGCCAAAGATGTGTAGATTCCACCTTAGTCAAATTACAACAGTTACCGAACTGAGTATCAAAGAGGTAACAGTTGTTTTTACCACAAGTTCCCTGAAAAATTACTTTCCCAATTTTGTCTACAATGTCACATCCATTCGCATTGAAGACAACTCTATGGCCTTTGTCACAGATTTGACTAATAAAAAGAAGGTTTGCAGTCATACCTTTAACGTATACTACATCATGGATTTCAGGAACGCCAGGAAGTTTGATCGTCCCCTTCTTGCTTATGTAGCAGCAACTCCCATCTCTGAATGTTACCGGGCCTCCTTCAAAGTCGCTTGAAGTTACAAACCACGAGAGATCACCAGTCATATGTCGGCTACATCCACTGTCAAGAAACCATTGAAAGGGCGATGTTGATTTTATAGCAAAAGCTCCCATACTAACACTACTATCCCGTTTAGGATTTCTTGTTAGTTTTGTACATCCTTTTAGAGAAGTAAATAGTTGTTCAGCTTTCTTATGAAGATTACTTGCAACCTTTAAACTTTTCCGGAAGGATATACATGTATGTTGAAAGTGATTGTAAGAGTCACGGAACATACATGGACCAACATCTTTAATCTTGTTTGAGTAGTTCTCAGTCTCATCAAGTTTCACAAAGCCTAAACCTCGTTTATCATCTGACTTGCGACCATTCTTCAGAAAAATAAAAGGATTTATTCAAATCCTTTGAAGGAATTTTAACAGATTTCAAATCCATATACATTACAATTTCTGCAACAAGATCAGAGTTGATCCGGATTTGTTCATCCAACCTTTTTTGGAGAATAACAAGTTTTTCAGAACTTTCTCTAAGATCAGAATTCAATCCTGGTGAAGCGTTAATAGAGACTTTATTATCCATAGAGTCAGATCGCTACAAACACAGACTTATGAGGTCTTAAACGTGTTTGCCTGCTCTGATACCAATTGAAAAAGCGGGGGTACAACAACCACACCCAATATTTCGCTTAGAAATCTGTATGGACTAACTCCAATATACTTTCAAGAGAATCAACTAGACAGTCAAAATCAATCTTACTAAAAAGTATATCAAAGAGTTATATCTCAATTTCTCAATTCAATCTGCAATCAAACAAATAGGAATTTGCGAGCCTGGTTGATTACAAGAGAAATAACTTGAACGGTACCAAAGACCAATGTTCAAGGATCAATCAATTTCAATCAACAACCAAAGGTTGGATTTACCAATTGATCGATTCAACACACAACTTGTGATATTTCAATTATATAATAAAATATAATGCGGAAAAGAAATAACACAGACACCAGAAGTTTTGTTAACGAGGAAACCGCAAATGCAGAAAAACCCCGGGACCTAGTCCATATTTGAAAACCACACTGTATTAAGCCGCTACATACACTAGCCTACTACAAAGCTAACTTCGGTATGGACTGTAGCTGAACCCTAATCAATCTCACACTGATTCAAGGTACAGTTGCGCTCCTTAAGTCTCTGATCCCAGCAGGGTACTACGCACTTGATTCCCTTAGTTGATCTAACCCACAACTAAGAGTTGCTACGACCCAAAGTCGGAGACTTGATAAACAAATCTGTCTCACACAGAAAAGTCTATTGGTATAGATAAATCTGTCTCCCACAGATATACCTACGAGTTTTTGTTACGTCTTTTGATAAATCAAGGTGAACATGAACCAATTGATAACCCGGACTTATATTCCCGAAGAACAGCCTAGAATTATCAATCACCTTACAATAATCTTAATCGATTAGCGAAACAAAATATTGTGGAATCACAAACGATGGGACGAAGGTGTTTGTGACTACTTTTCTATCTTGCCTATCGGAGATATAAATCTCAAGCCAATCTTATGATTATACTCAAACACGATAGAAACAGCAAGATCAAATCATACAACTACAGAGAAAATAGCTGGGTCTGGCTTCACAATCCCAATGAAGTCTTTAAGTCGTTAACCTACAGGGTTTCATGAAAAACCTAAGGTTAAAGGAGAATCGACTCTAGCTTATACAACTAGTATCACACATGAGGTGTGGGGATTAGGTTTCCCAGTTGCTAGAGTTCTCCTTTATATAGTCTTTAAATCAGGGTTTGCAATCTAAGTTACCTTAGTAACAAAGCATTTAATATTCACCGTTAGATGAAAACCTGATTAGATTCAAGCTAATATATTTCAACCGTTAGATCGAACTTAGCTTGTTATATACAAATGAAATATAACTTCATTTAGGTTTGAGTAACCATACCTAAACATGTACACTTAGTCGGTTCAACAATAGTTAACCAATGGTTAGCCATATGAGCACTTTGATATCAACCCTATTCATCTTTACCATAACTAGCTCAAATGACTCAAATGAACTAGTTAGAGAGTTGTTCAATTGCTTAGATCTCATAGAAGTATAGAAGACACAATCGAAACAAAATCGGTTTTGATTCACTCGAATCAATTCATGAACATCATAGCCACGGTTTGCAAAGATTGCATTCCTTATTATATAAATGTTTTAGTTCATGAACAAACCGACTTTAGAAAGTAACCTCCTTAAGTATGCAAACGGGTACGCATACTTAAGTATCCAGATTTAGCTTGTTTTTCACTTCCAAACTCCATCAGAAATTCACGGACGTGAAACTTCCGCCAGTATTCGTACGGGTACACATACTTACCCGGATTTCCAACAACCGTCAGTACGCGTACGGGTACGCATACTTCGGGTTCCCGGTTTTGGACTTTTACACAAACGTGAGAACACACTATGTTGAAATCCAACCATGGTTACTTGTTCTAAACTCTCATTTCAATCATTGAAACTTTCTTAGAGGATGTTAAAACAGTTGTTATTCACAAACTTTTTTCATCAAAGCGATTTTCAAGTTATTGAAATAATCAACATGACTTTCGTCACGAGTAAAGATGAACTTGGCTAAAGAGAAAGCTTACCAACACATATTTCGAGAAATAGATAAGCGAGATAGACTCGGCTCGAAATAGCAAATGTGTATAATTAAAGTCTATATAGCAATACGACTTTTGTCTCAAATAGAAGATAAAATAGATAAACTTTTGAGTGATAGATAAGTTCAAGTCTCCACATACCTTTTTGTTGATGAGGTTCCACAAGATCCCTTGAGTAGTTCTTCGTCTTCATTCGATGAACGTCGTGGAGTCTAAGGCTCAACTACACTTACTATCCTAATCCGAGATTTAGCTATAAGTAGACTAGAAATCAAGACTTATAGTTTTGGCAACTAAACTTGACAAACAAGCTTGTGATAGCAACGCTTGTGGTTTCGATCGAAAAGTGCTCTAACACTAAGTCATATGGTTTGCAGAATGTGGTTGGAAGAGGTGGTGTAGTACCCCAAGCATTTTAATAACCATTGGAATTCAGTTAGTATGGGATCTTCTTTATATGGAGATGGTATAAGTGTATATGAAGTTCCTACTATTTATGATGTAAAGATTTTCATTTTTGTTTCGAGTGAAGATAGAATATTTTATTCTTCTGGATTACTTGACGATCTTCAAATTTTTATGGATGATGATTTTTGGATGATAATATTGTGATTGCTTCTGCTAAGTCTATCAAGGACACCTCGCCATTACAATTGCCAAATCCTAATAACCTATTTAATGTGGTGGAGGATCAAATTGTTATCAGACTTGGAGATATCATGGGCATAAATATTGACTCAAATGAAGTTAATTTTTCAACTTCTAAGCTAGTATTTTAGTTATGTTGCCAACTGGGTGGTATTTTATTTAAATATAGAGACGGATATAAAGCTATAAAAGGGGGGGAAAGGTGCAGGATATAATTGTGATTCAAATAATTCTATCAACTATATGAGAAGGATGATGAGGTAGAAGATTTAAGTTCAAGGGAGAATCTAGTACATCATGGGGTTTAAGCTCATTAAGTGGAATATCAGGGAGATGAATTCTTATAACAAGAAAATAGCAGTGTAGGACTTGATTGCAGCACATAGAGTTTTTGTTTGCACAATCCAAGAAACTAAGAGTTTCAATTTTACTAATTGGTTTGTAAGAAAATTATGGTTTGACTCAGAATTTGGGTGGGAATTCATTCCTTCTCAAGGAAGTACTGGTAAAAGGAATTGTTAGATAAGAGATTGGGTGTTAACTCTGTTTCTTGTATTTTTAACTCAAAAGCAATGGTTTTAAGTTCATCCTGAATAGTGCTTATTTTCCATGTGATTACAACATGAGAAATTTTTTTTGCCATGATCTTGTTGGTATAAGAGAGTAGTCTTCTGAAGATTGGTGTTTTATTAGTGATTTAAATTCAGTAAGAAGTGAGGCAGAAAGGAGTAAGGCTGGTGGTACCACAAGAAGTATGAATTTCCTCAATAACTTCATTGCAGAACAATAGTTTATAGATTTGTCGTTGAATGGTGGCTCTTAAACTTGGATCAACTAGCAGGATGGTCCTTTACTGTGCAGACTTGATAGATTTCTTGTTTGTACTTCTTTTGATGTTAGATTTAGTAGTTCAACTCAGATTGCTCTGGTAAGAACCATTTCAGATCATAATGCTTTACTGCTGGATTTGACTCCTAGTGTTATAAGTAATTCCAGTTTTAACATTGAGAATGATTAGCTACAGCATCCAGATTTTGTTAAATTGGTGAAAACTTGGTGAAGGGCTATAAATTTTGTGGGTGCTCCTGGCTATATTGTTTTTAGAAAGCTCCATAATTTGAAATTCTTTATAAAGAATTGAAGTAAAGATGTGTTTGGTAATTGTGAATAAAGAGGAGGAGGAATTGATTGATAAGATCAAAGTTTTAAATTGGGAAGAAGAAAATGCAGCACCTTCTTCTGCTCAAATTAAAAAGAGAGCAAATTTGTTAGTCAAACTCAACAATGTTAAGGTCACAAAAGCAAGAATGGCTTATAAGAGATCTAAAGTAAGGGGTTTAAAGGAGGGTGACATAAATATTAATACTTCCATAGGATTGTTAATGCTAAGAAAATAAAAAAATTGCATTGATAAACTAGAGGTTGTTGGTATGGATGTGTTTAATCAGGATGTCATCAAAAGAAAGATACAAAAATATTCTTTGAAAAAGCGGGGGTCTAACAACCACACACAATATTTCGTTAGGCAATCTGTATGGACTAACTCCAAGAGAATCAACTAGACAGTCAGACTCAATCAAGGAAAATATTTCAAAGAGTTATATCTTTGTTTCTCAATGTAATCAGCAAATCAAACAGAAGAATCTGTGAGCCTAATTATTATAAGAAACAACATGAACGGTACCAAAGACCAATGTTCAATCAATTTAATTCAACAACCAAAGGTTGGATTTACTAATTGATTGAACTACGCACAACTTGTGATATTTAAATTATATAAACAAATATAATGCGGAAAAGAAATAACATAGACACCAGAAGTTTTGTTAAGGAGGAAACCGCAAATGCAGAAAAACCCTGGGACCCATTCCAAATTTGAACACCACATTGTATTAAGCTGCTACAGACTCTAGCCTACTACAAGTTAACTTCGAACTGGAATGTAGTTGAACCATAACCAATCTCACACTGATTAAGGTACAGGTGCGTTCCTTACGTCTCTGAATCCCAGTAGGATTCTACGCACTTGATTCCCTTAGCTGATCTCACCCACAACTAAGTGTTGCTACGACCCAAAGTCGGAGACTTGATGAACAAATCTGTCTCCCACAGAAAAGCCTATTCTGATAGATAAATCTGTCTCCCATACAAATACCTACCAAGTTTTTGTTATGTCTTTTGATAAATCAAGGTGAACAAGAACCAATTGATAATCCGGTCTTATATTCCCAAAGAACAGCCTAGAAATATCAATCACCTCACAATAACTTAACTATATGGTAGTAGAACAAGTTATTATGGAATCACAAAGAATGAGACGAAGAGATTTGTGATTACTTTTTATATCTTACCTATCGGAGATAAATCTCGAGAAAATCTTAGAGAAGATAATACTCAATACGATAGAACAAGTAATATCAGAACACGCAACTACAGAGAAAATAGTTGGGTCTGGCTTCAGATTCCTAATGAAATCTTTAAGTCATTCACCTATAATGGTTTTAGGAAAAACCTAGGTTAAAGGAGAATCGACTCTAGTCGCAACTAGTATCACACGGGAGGTATGGGGATTAGGTTTCCCAGTTTCTAAAGTTCTTCCTTATATAGTCTTCAAATCAGGGTTTGATAACTTTGAGACAAAGCAATCAATATTCACCATTAGATGAAAAACCTGATTTAAGATTCAAACTAAGTTTGCACCGTTAGATGGTCTTAGCTTGTTACACACAAATGAAATATACCCTGATTTAGATATGGGTAACCGTACCTAAACGTGTATATATAGTTGGCTCAATAACAGTTAACCGAAGTTAGCCATATGAACAATTTTGTATTAACCATGTTCATCTTAACACTTATAGATCAAATGATAATAAAATGAATCTAATTGTTACTCATAGAGTTGTTCAATTGTTTATATTCTAATTGTTTACTTCAATTGTGTCTTGTATACTTCTATGAAGTCACATTTAATTTGTGTATAACAAGCTAAGTTCGATCTAACGGTTGAAATATATTAGCTTGAATCTAATCAGGTTTTCATCTAACGGTGAATATTGAATGCTTTGTTTCCAAGGTAACATTGATTGCAAACCCTGATTTGAAGACTATATAAGGATGAACTCTAGCAATTGGGAAACCTAATCCCCACACCTCCTGTGTGATACTAGTTGCGACTAGAGTCGATTCTCCTTTAACCTAGGTTTTTCTAAAACCATTATAGGTTAACGACTTAAAGACTTCATTGGGATTCTGAAGCCAGGCCCAACTATTTTCTCTGTAGTTGCGAGTTATGATCTTACTTTGTTCTATCGTATTGAGTACTATCTTCTCAAAGATTTGCTCGAGATTCAATCTCCGATAGGTAAGATAAAAAATAGTCACAAACATCTTCGTCTCATTGTTTGTGATTCCACAATATCTTGTTCCGCTTCCATATGGTTAATATCATTGTGAGGTGATTGATATTACTAGGCTATTCTTCGGGAATATAAGTCTGGTATATCAATTGGTTCCTATTCACCTTGATTTATCAAAAGACGAAACAAATACTCGTAGGTATTTATGTGGGAGTCAAATTTATCTATTCAATAGACTTTTCTGTGTGAGACAGATTTATTTATCAAGTCTTTGACTTTGGGTCATAGCAACTCTTAGTTGTGGGTGAGATCAGCTAAGGGAATGAAGTGCGTAGAGTCATGCTGGGATTCAGAGGTGTAAGGAACACGACTGTACCTTAATCAGTGTTTGATTGGTTAGGGCTCAACTACATTCCAGTCCGAAGTTAACTTGTAGTAGGCTAGATTCTGTAGCGGCTTAATACAGTGTGGTGTTCAAATCTGGACTAGGTCCCGGGGTTTTTCTGCATTAGCGGTTTCCTCGATATAAAAAATTCTGGTGTCTGTGTTATTTCTTTTCCGCATTATATTTTTTATATAATTGAAATATCATAGGTTGTGCGTAGTTCAATCAATTAGATAATCCAACCTTTGGTTGTTGATATAAATTGATTGGCACTTGAACATTGGTCTTTGGTACCGTTCAAGTTGTTTCTCATAATAATCAGGCTTGTGGATGTCTATCTGTTTGATTTGTTGATTACAATGAGAAACAAAGATATAACTCTTGGATGTATTTTCCTTGATTGAGTCTGACTGTCTAGTTTATTCTCTTGGAAGTATATTGGAGTTAGTCCATAAAGATTGCCTATACGAAATATTGGGTGTGGTTGTTTGACCCCCGCTTTTTCAATTGGTATCAGAGTAGGCAAACATGATAAACCTAATAAGTTTATGTTTGATTGTTCCTAAAGACTGTCCTTGTGGGAAATCTCTTTGGGAAATTTTTTCTGGGCATCTGTGACGCATACCAGAAATCTTCAAAGATTGTTCAGAGTTTATCTTTCTCTAGACTGTTGTTCTCTCAAGATAATCTCTCATCATCTAAGACGTTAGAAATCATAGATGATGGAAAACAATCTAAAGGAAAAATTAAAGATTCCTTTAAAAAGGTTCATTGCAGGAAACGTGTGAATAAAAGCTCAAGGATATGAAACCTCACTAGACTTCTTATTAATCTTTTTGAGGAATACTATCGAGATGGATCAATTGACAAAGATCTATTTGTGGCTTTTGAAAACGTTTTTAAATCTCTGAAACGACTTGTCTTGATTAAGGAAATGGCATGTGCTGGTAAAAATTATGATTCTGTCATTCGTGACACACATTCGAGTTTTGGCAATGTCTCGGTCAAAATCGATAAAAATATTTTTATAGGTGGTGTTGCAAGTTCCATCCATTGGAAAAATCCTTCCTTTAATCATAAGAAAAAGAAGTCAAAATTTTCAAATAAACCTCAGTATCATCATTACTATGATTATACTTCTGGTACATTTCATAAATATCGACCGGAGAAAGTGCATGAGGGTTCCTCTTCTCATCTTGCCTCTTGGTAACAAGATTGGCATCACCCCATTTGTTTATAACTTGAAGTGGGGCAAGTAACGGTCTGATTTGTTTTGTGTCTCTGTATTATGGGCTAGTTTTATTTTTGAAATTTATTTTTCCTTGAAGAAAAACTCATTCGACAGAATTTTTCTGTCCACCCGAGGTTAAATAAAGTGATGTAGTTCTACTACTATCCTTTTACTGCACTATGTTGATTTTTTGTTTTTACAATGTGCAAACCTTTATGGTTGAACGATGTAAAAAATCCCACTTTCCTTCTATGGGTCGCGGTTCATGAACGGTTCCAAGCCCATCAATGGATATATAAGAGTAGTGGTACGCGTACCCTTCTTCTTCCTTCCCTTGTCCGCGTAGTGAACTAAGTCTCTTCTGGGATTCGCGTTTCCACTTCATTAATAATCATTCTTGGAGTCCAAGAGAGGCAAAGGGTTGTCTTCACCCTCAAGAAGCTTTTCAAGTAAGTTTTTCCTTCTTTTTGATCTCTCATTTTTTAGATCTCATGGGAAATTTCAAGGTTTCATAGAAGATTTCAAACAACTTGGATTCATCCTTTTCTAGCATGATTATACCTAAAAATCAAGATTCTATTAGAATTAGATTTATCAATGATTCTAATAGTAAAATCTTTGAAAGGATTTCTTCTAGTTGTTTCATTCTAGAAAAGAAATTGGATTTGGTTAGTGGTCACAAAGAAGATTTGGTTTGTTTTGAAAAATTTAATCTTGGAAACATCTTTAATGGTCTTGGTGAAGGTTTTGACACTCTCACAAGAATTTTCTATGCTAACATCAATGATGTTGATCTTGATGACATGGAATTCAAGACCATGATAAATAGAGAAAGGACACTTGTTAATAGAGAGTTGATATCAAGGATTACCAAAATTCCTTTGGGTAATTTTCGCCTTCCTAGACCAAGGGAAGAAAGACCATCTTATGAAACCATTTCTAATGGTCTTTGTGGAAAGAGTGTTGATTGGATTAAAGGGAAATTTCCTACTAATTATCTTAGTCTTTCGGAAAACTTGGTATATTTAATCTTTGTCCCTCCACAATTGAGAACTCTCGGTGGAGTCGTGAGTTTGCGGAGTTAGTCTATTTCCTTGAATTGGGTTCTCGAAGTCTTGATATTTGTGGATTCATCATTCTTCAAATGCTCTCAATGACATCATCCAACAAGAAGTTAGGCTTTCCTTTCTTAATTGAGCAAATTTGTCGAGCATATTCTATTGCTCCTATTGGAAACTCTATTGGAACTACCAAACTTGTTCATCCTTGTACTTTCAAACGTATGAAGGAGAATGCTTGCAAAAGACAAAGATGTGATTCCCTTGACGGTTCTCGTGATCCTACAACCTTGAGTATTCTTCATCAAATTCACAAGGGTATGTGTAAGATCAATTCCAAGGTAAAATGTGTGCAAGAACAATTATGTGTGATTGCTACTAAGTTTCCCGAAATCAAGGGGGATATGGATATTGTTCAAGCCTCTTGGATGGTTTCTAATGCTGAAGATGATGATTAAATTCCTTATCTCTTATTGGTTTTTATATTGACTAGGAAACTTCTTATGAGAATTTATTCTTGTGTTTTAAGAAGGATAACTAGGGTTTGGAATAGCCTATATTGTGATTACACATTGCTATTGCCAACGATTTTCCGCTTGCAATGTTTTTAGGTTTATTTATTTAAATTCTAAAGTTTATTTGGAAGATGATTTTGCAGTATTAATTTTTATTGGTTTTATATATTGCAAAAATTGTTATGGGATATGTGTGTTTGCGTCCGTGAACTATGATTATCCCATATATGTCGAAAGTTAAGTCTATTATGTCATTATGAAAATATTGATGAAAAAAAGAATGAAATTCTGATGTCAAAGATTATTATGCAAATATTGATGAAAAATAGAATGAGTCTTTGAATATTCCGCAGTATTGATCTATCCCTGATCCACTTCTATGTGAA
Organism: Papaver atlanticum; assembly: GCA_023531105.1. Lineage (NCBI taxonomy): Eukaryota > Viridiplantae > Streptophyta > Magnoliopsida > Ranunculales > Papaveraceae > Papaver > Papaver atlanticum. Next base: position 750,929 of record JAJJMB010012081.1, read on the forward strand.
AGTAATGTACGGCTCCGTAAGTTCTCTTATGTTGAGCATTTCCGATTAAATTAATCATGGGTTCTCTTGCGGTTAATTTAATTGAGTTTTCTGGATACAAATTCATGTTTCATGTAATTTGTTAATGCCCAAAGAAATCCTTCTTTTCTTGTAAAAGTAAGGTCGCACTTGTTGTTATTTCGGGAATGACATTTTATGGGGGAGAGTTCTTAATTGAACTAGTGCTTAATTGCTAAATCTTTATGGGGAGTGCGGTTGTGGAATATTATAGGAGTTTTCTTGTATCTTTATGAACTCCTTGATAAATGCAATTAGTTTCGACTATATGATTGCATCTAAACAAAGATGATATGTTTTCTTTTAGTCATGAAGATTCTCTATGAGAATTTCATTATGATCCCGTTAGTTTTTGTACCTTTGCAAATTCATATTGACAAAAAGAGGGAGAATTATTGTGTAGTTCACACTACAAATACATATGGTTTACGTATCATTATGTAAGGGGGAGTGGTTTTCATTGTGGGATGAAGTATTGACTAAGAGGGAGTGATACATATCACCGTAGTATTATTGTTAAAGTTGTGATACAATTGAACTTTGATGTTGTGTAATAATACTATGACACTGTATAACAATGATTGAGAACAATTGTTTTCTTATTGTTATGGCTACGGATCTTCAATAACTATGATGCTGAGTTGAACACGTTCAGAATCACTGGAGTACTTGGAAGTGACGAAGATTTCAAGTAATGTTGAAGAACAAGGAAATCAAGCATTTGGATGAGAAGCTACAAAGTTTATTTATTTTTTAATCCATATGTATTGATAGTTTTGCACTGAAATTGACAAAGGGGGAGATTGTTAGAGCACTGCTCGGTCGAACTCGCAAGCGTTGATATCTCAAGCTTGTTTGTCAAGTTTAGTTGTCAAAACTATAAGTCTTGATTTCTTGTCTACTTATAGCTATGTCTCGGATTAGGATAGAGTGTGTAGTTGAGCTTTAGACTTCACGGCGTTCATCGATTGAAGTCGAAAAACTACTAAGGGGAGCTTGTGGAACTTCATCAACAAAAGGTATGTGGAGACTTGAACTCATCTATCACTCAGATGTCTATTTCTATTCTATCTCCTATTGAGACAAAAGTCGTATAGCTATATAGACTTTACTTTATACACATTTGATATTTCGAGCTGAGTGTAACTCACTTACATATTTCTAGAAATATGTATTGGTAAGCTTTCGCTTTAACCAAGTTCATCTTTATTCTTGACGAAAGTCAAAAGATGATCATGTGAAAATCGCCTGGTAACATCTTACATGATTTGTGTGAGACAATCATTTGATGTAGACTCGGAATGTTTCGTATTGATCTATTGATCACTTGAAAATTTCTTTGAAGTTAATAGTTTGTGTGAGACAGCTATTCCCGTCTTCCAAGAATGTTTCAATGATTAAAATAGAGTTTAGAACAATTAACAATTGATTGGATATAACACAGTATGTGTACTTGTATGCTAACTGTTGCAAGTTATTTCAAGTCCGGGAACCATAGTATGCATACCCGTATGCGTACTGGTTTAATAGTTGATGTCCGGGAACTTAGTATGCATACCCGTATGCGTACCAGCTTAACAGTTCAAGTCTGTGAATTCAACTGAGTTTGGTCGTGAATGATAGTATGCGTACCCGTTAGCATACTGGCGAACCCAAACCAAGTACGGCTACTTACGTATGCGTATCCATTTGCATACTTGAGTGGGTTAAGTTCTAAAATCGGTTTTTTCATGAAAAAATAGATTTATATAATAAGGAATGCAATTTTTTGCAAACCGTGGCTATAATGTTCATGAATTGATTCGAGTAAATCAAAATCGATTTTGCTTCAATTGTGTCTTACTTCTATGAGAATATAAACAATTGAACAACTCTATAACTAGTTTTATTTGAGTCATTTGAACTAGTTGTGATTAAGATGAACAAGGTTGATATGAAAGTGTTCATATGGCTAACTTCGGTTAGCTATTATTGAGCCAACTAAGTATACACGTTTAGGTACGGTTACCCATATCTAAATGAAGTCACATTTCGTTTATGTATAACAAGCCAAGTTCGATCTAACGATTGAAAGATATTAGCTTGAATCTAATTTGGTTTTCATCTAACGTTGTATATTGAATGCTTTGTTACCAAGGTAACATTGATTGCAACCCTGATTTCAAGACTATATAAGGGAGAACTCTAGCAACTGGGAAATCTAATCCCCACACTTCCTGTGTGATACTAGTTGCGACTAGAGTCAATTCTCCTTTAACCTAGGTTTTTCTAAAACGATTATAGGTTAACGACTTAAAGACTTCATTGGGATTCTGAAGCCAGACCAAACTACTTTCTCTGTAGCTGTGTATGAGATCAGCTAAGGGAATCAAGTGCGTAGAGTCATGCTGGGATTCAGAGGCGTAAAGAACGCGACTGTACCTTAATCAGTGTGAGATTGGTTAGGGCTCAATTACATTCCAGTCCGAAGTTAACTTGTAGTAGGCTAGAGTCTGTAGCGGTTTAATACAGTGTGGTGTTCAAATCTGGACTAGGTCCCGGGGTTTTTCTGCATTTGCGGTTTCTTCGTTAACAAAATTTCTGGTGTCTGTGTTATTTCTTTTCCACATTATATTTTATATATAATTGAAATATCACAGGTTGTGCGTAGTTCAATCAATTAGATAATCCAACCTTTGGTTGTTGATATAAATTGATTGGCACTTGAACATTGGTCTTTGGTACCGTTCAAGTTATTTCTCATAATAATTAGGCTCGCGGATGCCTATCTGTTTGATTAGTTGATTATATTGAGAAACAGAGATATAACTCTTGGATGTATTTTTCTTGATTGAGTCTGGCTGTCTAGTTGATTCTCTTGGAAATATATTGGAGTTAGTCCATACAGATTGCCTAAACGAAATATTGGGTGTGGATGTTAGACCACCGCTTTTTCAAATGGTATCAGAGCATGCAAACACGTTTGAGACCTTATAAGTTTGTGTTTGTAGCGATCTGACTCTATGGACAATAGTGTTATCTATGATAAACACATCACAAGAGACAAAAAATTTGGTTCGATAAAATATTTCGTTAGGCAATCTGTACGGACTAACTCCAATATAATTCCAAGAGAATCAACTAGACAGTCAGACTCAATCAAGGAAAATATATCCAAGAGTTATCTTTCTGTTTCTCAATGTAATCAACAAATCAAACAGAAGAATCTGTGAGCCTGATTATTATGAGAAACAACTTAAACGGTACCAAAGACCAATGTTCAAATGTCAATAAATTTCAATCAACAACCAAAGGTTGGATTTACCAATTGATTGAACTACGCACAACCTGTGATATTTCAATTATATAAACAAATATAATGCGGAAAAGAAATGACATAGACACAAGAAGTTTTGTTAAGGAGGAAACCGCAAATGCATAAAACCCCCGGGACCTAGTCCAAATTTGAACACCACACTGTATTAAGCCGCTACAGACTCTAGCCTACTACAAGTTAACTTCATACTGGAATGTAGTTGAACCCTAACTAATCTCACACTGATTAAGGTACGGTCGTGTTCCTTATGTATCTGAATCCCAGCAGGACTCTACGCACTTGATTCCCTTAGCTGATCTCACCCACAACTAAGAGTTGCTACGACCCAAAGTCGAAGACTTGATAAACAAATCTGTCTCCCACGGAAAAGTCTATTCTGATAGATAAATCTGTCTCCTACAGAAATACCTACGAAGTTTTTGTTTCGTCTTTTGATAAATCAAGGTGAACAGGAACCAATTGATAATCCGGTCTTATATTCCCGAAGAACAACCTAGAAATATCAATCACCTCACAATAACTTAACTATATGGTAGTAGAACAAGTTATTGTGGAATCACAAAGAATTAGACGAAGATATTTGTGATTACTTTTTATATCTTACCTATCATAGATAAATCTCGAGCAAATCTTAGAGAAGATAGTACTCAATACAATAGAACAAGTAAGATCAGAACACGCAACTACAGAGAAAATAGTTTGGTCTGGCTTCAGAATCCCAATGAAGTCTTTAAGTCGTTAACCTATAATGGTTTTAGAAAAACCTAGGTTAAAGGAGAATCGACTCTAGTCGCAACCAGTATCACACAGGAGGTGTGGGGATTAGGTTTCCCAGTTGCTAGAGTTCTCCCTTATATAGTCTTCAAATCAGGGTTTGATAACTTTGAGACAAAGCAATCAATATTCACCGTTAGATGAAAAACCTGATTTAAGATTCAAACTAAGTATCGTTAGAAGGTCTTAGCTTGTTACACACAAATGAAATATACCTTCATTTAGATATGGGTAACCGTACCTAAACGTGTATATTGAGTTGGCTCAATAAAAGTTAACCGAAGTTAGCCATATGAACACTTTTGTATTAACCATGTTCATCTTAACACTTCTAGATCAAAATCATAATAAAATGAATCTAATTGTGTTACTCATAGAGTTGTTCAATTATTTATATTCTCATAGAAGTATACAAGACACAATTGAAGCAAAATCGGATTGATTCAAAAGAATCAGTTCATGAACATTTTAGCCACGGTTTGCAAAGATTGCATTCCTTTATACAAATGATCAATACGAAAAATTCCAAGTCTACATCAAATGACTGTCTCACACAAATCATGTAAGATGTTACAAGGTGATTTTCACATGATCATCTTTTGACTTTCGTCAAGAATGATGATGAACGTAGTTAAAGCAAAAAGCTTTCCAACACATATTTCGAGAAAGATATAAGCGAGTTAAACTCAGCTTAAAATATCAAATGTGTATAATGTAAAGTATATATAGCTATACGACTTAGTCTCAATAGGAGATAGAATAGAATAGACTTCTGAGTGATAGATGAGTTCAAGTCTCCACATACCTTTTATTGATGAAGTTCCTCCAAGCTCCCCTAAGTAGATTTTCGTCTTCAATCGATGAACGCCGTAAAGTCTAAAGCTCAACTACACATTCTATCTTAATCCGAGACATAGCTATAAGTAGACTAAAAATCAAGACTTATAGTTTCGACAACCAAACTTGACAAACAAGCTTGAGATAGCAACGCTTGCGAGTTCAACCGAGCAGTGCTCTAACATTATTCAAAGCTACTTTTTCAGTGTCACCTTCTTTTGATAACATGGCTTTCAAGAGTATTCACAACACTCGGCAAAGATGTCTAGAGAGACCTTTTGTGGATGAGGAGGTGGTGAATGCTATTAAAAAGTGTCATGCCAATAAGGCTCTAGGATCATGGTGGATTCAATCTAGAGTTCTATATAGCTTGCTGGAGTATTTTGAAGAGTGATGTAATGGCTGATGTCAATGAGTTCTATCAAAGGTAAACTAGACTGGAGGTTAATTTTTTTTTCCATAAAACATATTCCTAAGAAAGAAGGTTTAGCTAATGTTCGAGATTTTAGACCTTTGAGTCTTATTAGTAGCTTTTATAAGATAATACCTAAGTTACTAGCTGAGAATATGAAAACAGTTATGCCTAGTATGCTATCTAATGCTCAATGTGCTTTTATTAAACACAATCAGATTCCTGATGGCATTCTAATAGCCAATGAGTGTATTATAGTAGATTAGGACAGAAGAAGCCTGGTATTTTATGTAAAATAGACATGGAGAGGGCATTTTACAACGTCAACTGGTCTTCTCTATTATCTATTTTGAGAAAGAATGGTTTTGGTTATAAATGGATCAAGTGGATCAATTTGTGTGTAACTGGTGCTCAATTCTCTATATTGGTTAACGCATAAGCTATTAACATAATTCAACCTTCAAAAGGGATAAGACAAGGTGACCCTTCGTTACCTTTCCTTTTTCTGCTTGTGGTTGAAATTCTTTCTATATTGATCAATGAGGCTAGAACAACAAACTGAATATGGGGGTTTCAGGCGGTGGAGGGTCGAACTTGTTTTTCTCATTTACAATTCGTTGATGATACTAGTATACTTCTCAATGCTTCAAAGGTGGAGGGATATCTAGAATGTCCTAGTCTCTAGTATCACGAGTAAAAGGGGCATGAAATACACTATTAAATACTCATGCTTTGAAAGTGGTTGTTTTTAATTTAGTATAAACCATTTATTTTTTTATTCACTAGGGATTCATTTGCAAGTATGATACAAACTCCCTTGTTCACACACCTAGCCTCATCTCGTATGAACGCGCTTCTCTTAAGCAAAGGGGCAAAGGGGCCTCTTGTTATCAATCACTAACTTAACTTCGTTCCTCAACCTATTATACACTCTAACTTCGAACGAAAGGCACTTAAGCTTACTTATAAAAAAACCTTTCCGTTTTATTCTCTGTGATCGTGGGGATAACACTTAAGCACCGATATTTCTTTATCAAATATGGCTATAAAAACGAAGTTCTTCATGGGGTTCGCTACTCGCGGGATCTTTAGTAAATGATACCTTCTAGAGCACCCTTTTCATATGCTTATAGTCCATGATATGCTAAGGAGATTTCTCATTATCTTTTTGATATTTGAGGTGTTGACTTACCTAAAACTAAACTTGGATAAGAGATTTATGACTAGCATAGGTAGGGCTGATCATGGTAACGGGTAACCGGGAAACCCGAACCGAACCATTACTAATGGAGGGATTTTGGTAAAATTTTTAATAACCGAGAGAAATGGTTTTAACTCAAAACCGAACCACCAATGGAAAACCGGTTACATTGCACCATTATTTCATCTACACCCTTCATATTTCCCTAATAAATAAGAGATGGTCGACCTCAATACCATCTCATTTTTTCCTCAATACCATCTCATTTTTCCCCTGACAAATTTCTACTCTCCTTTTTAGTTATTTTTTTCACTCTTCTTCCTCACAGAATCAAACCACCTCCATGATTCATGATCTGTTAACAAATCAAATGAATAAAATCATGATACTACAACGATAAATCAAATCTTTTTCTCCTCCTGCTTTCTTTTTGCTTCTTCTCAGCTTAAGCCTGTAACCATAATCCCTAGTCTTCAATCCACCAAACCATTTCAGACGAAACAAGAACCAAATCGATCATTGTATAAGGTATGTTATATACTTAATCATCTGATCTTACTTGTTCAGTTGTATTACTTGATTTACATAATTTAATTTTAAACTAGGGCCTAGTAAAATGATTTTGCATGATCTTTTATTTTTTTTGCAGGTTTCTATGGAAGATTTCCAATCAACCCATGTAAGTTCTTTTTGTTGATTTTGAGTTCATCTCTTTTTGTGTATGGACATGTTTGGTCGTTAGTAGTTACCTGTTTTAATTATTAAATGAAATTGATATGGGATTTTGCTGAGCATGTTTGTGTTTGCGGAAATTGAAAGGCATGCAATTGAAGGGAATATATGTTTGTGTTACAGCGTATAAACATGTTTTTTGTTTTTCTTAGATCATGTTTAGGGTTTGAGGGATGAGATTTTTCAAGTCACAGACTCACATGTGGTGTGCAATAATTTCTATCACCAAGAATTTTGACCTTTAAGTGGATAATGGTGTTTATCTGATCTCGTTATGTTGTTTATGCAAGTTGTGATTGTTTCTCTATACTCTTTTATCTTTTATTTGTAGTCAGTTTGCAGAGAGTATGGAATAACAAAAATGAGGGACCTCATCATGGTATTTTGTGAAGGTTGTAGTCTAAAAATGTTTAGATGAATAATCTCTTGTCTTTGTGTCTCTAACCTACTGTAAGAAAAGTTTTTTTTGTGCGATTTTAGTTCGTTGTAGGTTGTTATTTGGTGTTCTCTAGTTACTTATTGTCTGTATGTTATGGCTGGAGTCCTTACTGTGAATGTTTAATGCTTCAATAGGTGAATGTTTGATGCTTATTGTTTGAACTATGAACGATCTTGGCACTTTGAATATGAAAAGCGTTGTAATCATGTCACTAATGAGAACCTTATATGATATTATGAAATACAGGGAGCATGCTGGAAAAAATTGGAGGTGAAAATGCAGGGAGTTTATGAATTTGGAATTTGAAGCATGCCGAGCTTGGAGTTTTTTAAATTTATAATGTTTATGTCTTTAATTGTGTTTATAAACTTGTGTTTTGAATTGTATGACTTGTGCATTAATTACATTCGAAATGTTTATGAATTTGGAATGTGTATGAAATATGAATGTCTGCAGGTAGGTTTATAAATCTTTGAACTGTGATTCTTTTTTTTAAGATTTGAACTACCAGTTTCAGGAAACTGACATAACAGCCGGTTAACCGAAACCCGCAGGAATAAACTGAAACCGGCTAAAAATAGAGCCGATGCTTAATGGATCGGTGATGGTAAGCTTTTTAGAAATCGATAGCAATGCTTTCAGTTTTTGTTTGGCTGGAAACCGAGCCGAAACCGACCATGAACACCCCTAAGCATATGAGCTAATGATTTGGTGCAAGAGCTGGCATTAGAATTGGGTTGCAAGATAGATGCTTTGCATGTTTCTTATTTGGGTATGCCTATTGGTGCTAGTAGGAGGAATGTGGCAATTTGGGATGGTGTCGTCCAAAGAATGCAGAAAAAATAGCACCTTGGGAAAATAAATTTCTGAATAAAGCCGGGAGGGTGACTTTAATCAAAATCTTGCAAGAAAGTGTGGCGATATACTTCTTGTCACTATATTACCTACTAGTTGTTGTGGAATAGAAGCTGAATACTATTATAAGAAAGTTGTTATCCGAGGAGGATGAGAATAACAAGAAGATGAGTTGGGTATCTTGGAAAAAAGTTTGAAAGCCTAGGAAGAAAGGAGGATTGGGAATCAGGAATTTGAGATTACTCAATAGATCTTTATTGGCTAAATGACATGGAAGGTACTCTAAAGAAAAAATAGCTCGGTGGAGGAAAATAGTTTGCGATAAAACAAAGGATAATGAGTCATGTTTGGTGCCTATTCAAACCAAGGAGACAATTGGAAGAAGTATATGGTTTGAAATTTGAAAGTTAACAAAGATTTCTTTGATTTTGTTACTATTCGGGTGAAGAATGAGAGAAATATAAGATTTTGGCATGACCGGTGAATTGAGAAAAGATCTTTCAAGGAGAAAAATCCAAGATTATATAGAATTAGTAGGCAGAAATTTGAGTTTGTTGTTAATATTAAGAACACTACACGGAATTTCTTGTTTACAGAGACCTAGATTCTGTTGAAAGAATTGGTTTGTTGGAGATCAAGCATGACATCAGGAATGTGACTCTAGTTGAAGCTAAAGAAGACAGAATCGATATAGAGTGTACCGGAAAAAAGATCTACCATATACTTACTGCTTCTGGTACAGATTGGGATTTCTACAATACCGTGTCAAGTAAGTTTGTTCCCCTAAAGGTGTTGTTTCTCATGTGGGCATCACTGCACGATTTTATTCTGACTAGGAGTATGTTGCAAAACAAAGGAGCAAGGATTCTTTCTAATTTGTGTTTACTTTGTAACACTGAAGTAGAAACATTGGATCATCTATTCATACACTACAACAGGGCGAAACACTTATGGGATATTTTTATCTCTTCTTTGCAAGTGATGTGGGTTATGCCTAATGAATTCAAGGACTTGATGTTGAGTTGGAGAATTAAGAGACTTAGCTAGGAATTATGGTTCGAAAGAAATGGAAGATTGCATGGAGGAAGAGCTAAGCCTATAGACGATATTTTCAAAAACTTTTCTACAAACCAAATTATTTATCGCTGGGAAGACATCATTATTATGTAATTTTGTTTTTCCTTCTTCTTTTGGTTGAAGTCTTTTACCGATCTGTAAATAACTCTGTAACGCATTTGGATACAAATCTGCTTCTGACTTCTGCTTCTCCAGAAGTAAAAGTCAGAAGCAAAACTATTTTGCTTCACAAAAAACTGACTTTTCTGGTTCTAAAAATCGTTCTGAAATATTATTATCAAACTGACTTCTGACTTTTTAACTTCCAGAAGTCGAAAAGCAACTTCTGAGTGTGCATCCAAACGCCCTATAAATACCTTTTCCCCTTTCAACATGTCCTTCCTTTCTCAAAAGAGAAAAAAGAAATGGAAAAAGAGACTCAAGTTGTAATAAAGGAAAACGTACTTCTACCAACGACAAAACAACGAATTTGTAAATACTATAATTCATAACCATAATAATAATAGTAATAATAATAATAAAAGCCAACACGCACCTTGTAATTATCGAATCGTTTTTATTCTTTTAATAAAAGCCCCCCTGTGGCATAATAATAATAATAATAATAATAATAATAATAAAAGCCCCAGTGGATCATCTTCTTGATGAGTTCCCATGGATTTTAAAGGAGAAAAATAAAAAATCTGAAAATTGAGATAATAATAATAATAATAATAATAATTCAAAACGGGTACCTAGCTCAGCTGGTCATCCCCGTTCCACAAAGTTTCATGCGTTCCAGGAGGTCCCAGGTTCGAGCCCACAATGGCGTAATATTGCAGAAATTAACATGGAAGGTAGAGTTAGTTTGCCCCCTTGTGACACAATCTCATCCTCCCCATCTGCTTCGGCTCCCTTGGCTAGGTTACCCATGAGGCTCGCTGGTAGGCTAGCACAACAACCAGTTCAATTAATGTAGTAGTATGTTGTTGGAGCTTAGCTTGTTAGGCTTCCAACTAGTTAATGTAATACTCTTTATCCAATAATAATAAAATAATAATAATAATAAGACTTTTGAGAGGCAGCTCTGGTGATTTTCTCGGCGACTGAAAACCGAGATCATTCACCGGTAGTTTTCTGTGATTTCTTCACAGATTTTTCCTCCTCTCTCGGTTTTTATCTGTATCACTGGATTTACCTTTCTTTTGATACCCACTTTGTTACAATTACTGCCATTACTGTTGTTTTGTTACGCCTATGGTTTCTTTTCTTTTTTGAGAAAACTATGCGAAAAACAAGATCCATCACCAGATCCTCAACACCCTCTACATCCCATCCAGCGTCCTCATCAAAACCTTCACCTGTGTTGTCTCAGGACAATGCAGATTCTCATTCCTCTGTAGCACGGCTATCCTTTTCGACCCAATTCTCTTGTGAGGACGAAACTGATCATGATGGTTTTTATCATTGTCCGTTCAAAGGTTATGAGAAATGTGGTGATGGCGTTAATGGTAAGGGATATGCTAAAGCTTCTTTATACCGGCATGTTCAGGATAGACATCTATTCTCAGCTGATAGCACAAACTTGTGTAGAAATAGAATCTCTACTGAACCCCATATCTTTGATGCTTGAGAGAAAGTTTTGTTAAAACTGAGAATGTGGTTGTGTACCAAATGCATGCGCATTCATGCCTGGAAGAAAAGTTGTTCGGATCATGGTGGTGATGTCGTTGCTGCGCCATTGTATCGTAACTCTGCCAGATTCCTTATCCATGGTGTTGATAAGCCGTATGTTGGTGGTGTCTCGGAAGTAGCTGCAGATGAGAAAGCTGCAGGAGATGATGATTTTATTTTCTTATCCTTGGACTTACTGAATGCTGTCTTCCAGAGGCGTTTTGTCACCATCACAAGCATTCCACATCCCTATAGACTAAGCTTTTCTAGAGTGCTTAAGTCTAGCCTTGATAAGGTGCTTGCTAACCCTACGACCCTTTCTTCTTGGCTGGAATTATTGTTGCTGCCTATTTGCACTCTCCAACTGTATCGTCTAAAGTGCCGCTCTGAAAAGAGGTCTAGCAATAGGAAGAAACACCAGATCACTTCTATAACCCAAGCTCTTAATGCCTGGAAAGAACCCAACGGATGTTGCTCTTTGATCCACAGAATGTTGCAGTCGCTAGTTCACATCCAGGTCCATGCGCAGGAAGACAAGAACGACAAGAAGAACAAACAGCAAATTGCGAACTTAATTGTTTATCGTAGGAAAATAGAGTACGGACATTACACGGCTACTATACGTGTCTTGTCTTCAAATGGAATTGCCCCCTGTAATGAGACTACCTTGTCTGAGCTGTAACAAAAACACCCCAAGGCCCTGCCCCCATCCTTACCAGCTGGATCTATTAATATTGATGTTGTCACCGTCGATTCTAAAGCTGTTTTAGGTGCAATTAGAAGTTTCCCCAAAGGGACTTCTTGTGGGAGGGATGGTTTACGCGCTCAGCATATTTTAGATGCCATGAGTGGCTCTACTACTGCCGTGTCGGACGAGTTGCTTTCTTCCATTTATGGGGTCGTTAATTTGTGGATCGCAGGTAAGTGCCCTGCTGTTTTGGGCGAATATGTGGCCAGCGCTCCTTTAACTCCTCTTCTGAAGCCAGGTGGAGGCATTAGACCAATTGCAGTTGGTACTATATGGAGGAGGTTAGTGTCTAAGCTCGCGCGCTGCTTCTGTTGGCAAAGAGATGACTTCTTATTTGGGTGATTTTCAATTTGGGGTTGGAGTTCCTTGCGGTAGTGAACGTATTTTGCATGCTGTCAACAATTTGCTTGAGCTGAAAGGTACCTCTTCTAATATGACAATACTTATGATAGACTTTGCCAATGCTTTTAACATGGTAGATAGGTCTGTCTTTATTCAAGAAGTTAGAATGCGGTGTCTGGCCATCTCTAGTGGGTTGAGTTTTGCTACGCAAAACCTGCAAGACTTTATTATGACAGCTTCATTTTATCCTCTGCACAAGGCATTCAACAAGGTGATCCGCTCGGCCCCCTCCTTTTTGCCCTCACGCTTCATCCCTTGGTGAAAAAGATTGCTTCGCAATGCAAGTTAGATTTACATGCGTGGTACCTGGATGATGGCACTATTATTGGGGACACAGTTGAGGTGGCCAAAGATTTAAAGATCATACAGTCTGAAGGTGCGCTTAGGGGTTTGCATCTTAATATCAATAAGACAGAGGTGTTTTGGCCAACTACTGATGTTAGAAGCTTTAATGAAGGTATGTTTCCTACAGACATTGGTAGACCTGTTGGTGGAGTGAAGCTTCTTGGAGACCCTATTAGTCTTGATCTACAATTTTGTAGTGATATGGTTGTTGCTAGAGTTCATAAAACTATCCAGCTTATGACTTCCATTAAGAAACTCAAGGACCCCCAGTGTGAATTGCTCCTATTACGTAATTGTGCTGGTGTTTCTAAGTTATATTTCACAATGCGTACCACCAGGCCTCTGGTGCTTCAACAAGGTATTGATATTTTTGATAATCATCTTGGGCTATTTTTGAGGAACCTTGTGACTGGAGATGGAGCCGGTTTTGGCCCTTTGCAGCAACGTATCTCCACTTTACCTATTAAATATGGTGGTTTGGGGATTTACACGATGTCAGACACAAGCAATTATTGTTATCTCGCTTCTCAGAACCAGACAAGGTCCGTGCAGAGTATAATACTTAACAACCTGTACTCTGCATGTTGTGAGAACGGTCACACCTACCGGCAAGCTTTACAGACCTTTATTCGGGTTTGTGATTTACCTTATTCCTTTAGATTTGAAGAAACTGCCCTCCCTTCGATGCATTCCCTGGCAGTTACATACTTTGAGGCTGTGAAGAAGAATATCCCAAACCAATTTACCATGTCTGAGAGAGACTCGGTTTTGTGGCAGTTTAACAGAATTAAACATGCGCAAGGGTACCTTATGGATGTACCGATTAGTGGGATTCATCAGTGTATTTGACCTAGACAGTTTAGAGCTGTGTTGTGTTATCGACTTGGTATCCCGCTTTTTCCCAAAGATGGTTTGTGCTCTTGTTGTAAGCGAGATATGGACATTTTTGGTGATCATGCGATTCATTGTGCTAGTGAGGTTGGGCTCAAATATCGTCATGATCTTGTTAGAGATGTTGTTGCTGAGATGTGTTATAAATCTGGTGTGCACGTTAGAAAAGAAGTGTCTTTGGGCCTTCTTTCAGATGGAAAAGCCTTGAAGCCCGTGGACATCCTTGTTTATGGTTGGGAGAGTGGACGAGATGTGTGTTTTGATGTTATTGGTGTTTCACCTTTCACTACCGCACCTGGGAATGTTTTCATACCAGGTCAAGCCATTGCCAATGCAGTTTCGCGTAAACATACAAAATATTTAGATAAATGTGCATCTCATGGTTATGGTTTGGGGGTTTTGGCTTTCACTACCTTAGGTGAACTTGGTGAGGATTTTGTTGTGTTTTTAAAGCGTCTTAAGAATTGCCTGGCTAACCTTGATGCTAGTAGTGGTCATGGTAGTTTCCTTTTTCATAGATTAAGTTTGGTTATTCAGAAAGGTATTGGTGCCCAGCTTATTGCTAGGCTAACAACTGCTTCTTTGTAATATTTTCTCCCTTTTTAATCTTAATAAAATATAAGTAATATTTATATTTTATAATAATAATAATAAATAATAATAGTAATAATAATAGCACAACAACTTCTTTTTACAAAGTGCAAATTGAGTGCAATAATTTCTTGTTTTCTCTCTGCGTTGTAAGTCCTAAGACTGGGTCTTATGGAGGTTCCCAATCTCTTTCCAGCTGAAAAAAACCGTGGTCTAAACCCCCTCTTCCCTCTCCCATTCCCTAGTGTGTGGGAATCCCAGCGGGAAGACTCTCGATAGGGGTAATTGTTAAGTAGTTATAAATATCTAAAATTCCTTGGATCCCACAAATGACATTCATGTCCAGTCTAATGATATACGAGTCTGCACATCCACACCCAAAAAACCTCATGGGCGATCAGGAAATGCTCGCCCATAGTCTACATACACTTTGGTTCTACAATTCTAATCTGGTAGTCAACTGATCATTGCTTATTCCAGAAACTAATCTGATTCTGCAGTTCTGATCATGTTTAATACCAGGAATTAATAGGAACGCGCAATCGGGGATACTAAAACTAATTGGGGGATATAAATTACTTCCCCCAACCAATAGTGTCTGCTAAGGGGTGTTTTTGGGAGGCAAAAATACTAAAATACCCTTCCCTCAAAATAAAAATCAAAAAACAAAATCATATCCCCATTTCCATCTCCACTTCTTATTAATCTCTTTTAGGGTTAGGGCTTTGAAACCTATATATTCCCCACTCCCTTTCAAATTCTCTTTTCCTTTTCTGCCGGTTCCTCACTTTGAAAACGATTTTTTTTTTTTTTTTTTACATTCGGAAGTGATGAAAACCATGCCGGAAGTGATGAGGACCATGCCGGTATAGATGAAGACCATGCCGGAAGTGATAAAGACCATGCCGGTAGTGATGAAGACCACGCCGGAAGTGATGAAGACCATGCCTGTAGTGATGAAGACCATCTCGGATTTTATTTTTTTTACATCGTCGGAAGTGATGAAGACCATGTCGTCACTAAATGCCGGCATGCTCGATAGAAATCTATCAATGCCGGTAGTCAAGTGAAAAAAAAAATCAATTTTCTGGATACTTTATATCATGTGCCGGCAAAGAAATTTAAGCAACATACTATGTCGTTAGTAGTGGCAAACATTTATGAAAATTTCCAACAAATTCCGGCATGCTTTTTTCGGTTGAATACAATGCCGGCTTGCCTTTCAAAATGGGGGATTTTTTCGGTGCCGGCATGGACGTAGTATGAATACAATGCCGGGAATACTGCTGCCGGCATTGTATTCATACTACGTCCATGCCGGCACCGAGCTATTTCAGCTGCAACAATGGTGGATTCAAAGAAAAAAAAATCAAATTTTCAACACATTGGCACCTTTACCTGAGTATTGGGAGTGCTTGTACAATCATCCTCCATTTTTACCAAAAAAAGTTCCCTCTCAAAAAAAATTCCCTCCTTCTACTCTCACCTCACTCACCCAAATACAAATAAAAACACACACTAATCATCTATCAAATAATCTTATGAATTTACTAATTATAGTTAAGCACTAATCCTGATTAGTGAGGGGTCGATTAGGTATTAGGTAAAATACTTATATAAGGGGTGACCCTGATTTGATATTTGAATCCAGTTTTTATCTTTTTCTTTTATCCCCAATTAATTTTGATATCCCCAAATTGCGTGTTCGGTGGAAAGTAATGCGGGGAAAAACAAATATAACGAATTAAACTGCTCAAACTAATAGTCAAATATTGTATCTGTACTCTTTAAGTGCCCGCCAATATAAAACACTAAGATAATTATAATAATTGTAAAAAAACGAACAGACAAGGTTAGCTCAACAACTTCACGAAGGCTCCGTTCCTCATTGACATTCTGTGACGTTATAATTTATCCCCACCGTCGTTTAACCGGGCTTGTTCATTTTCTACCCGTGACACCAAGAAGGCAAGAACATTGATCGACATCTGAGACTAGGGAAGATCAATGCGACATCTCCTCTCTTGTTGCCAAATGCACATGAATATGCCTATGCTCGCCTCCTATGAAATGTTTTCGAATTCATTTTTTAAACATTACCACCACCTAAAACTAATTGGAATCCGAGTTCATGCATTATTTCTAAAAAGAGGTCAAATAACATTCAAGTCTTGTCTCTCAATTTAATCACCGTGGTAGTTTAGGAAGACATGTTTTCTAATACTCGCATGAATACTGAACATGCACCTTTACGCCATCAGAACATCTAATTACAGAACAGTATATAAAGGCAGCTATTTATAACTACTTAGTATTAGATTAGCTATCTTGAAGAAGAGTTACTCACAATGTGGTACATCCGGGTTAACCGACAGAACCCGACAATTTCTGGAACCAACTCAAGTACTTACACTTACAAATGTACGACCCCACCACCGGATCTTAAGCTCTCGATATAATCCCACCAGATCCGCTTCATTACAACAAAATAACAGCCCAACAAGAAAAATTTAAAAAGCCGGCGCAGAACAAATCGGGAAAAAGAAAACCTTAAATAAATCCTCTGTATAACGCGTATTCTTCTTCATTTTCTTCTGCTGAATAGATCCAGCTCAGAGCTTGCTTTTGCCCTAGTTTCTTCAGCTCCGGTTTTCCCCGATCTGATCAATCAAAGGGTCTTCAATACAGATCCAGAGCTGTCAATCGGAGCGGTCGAGAACCGGAATCATCGGTAAAAGATCTGATTTTTTTTTACATTTTTTCTGTTTTTTTTAGCCTGATTTAAGCTGTTGAAGTCATAATCAGTGATAGAAAATGAATGGGTTATCTTAGATTATATATTTAAGAAGTGGGTGGTTGTTAATTAGATCTGAAATTTATAGTAGTGAGAATCACAGTAGTGAGAAAATGTCAATTAGGAAGGCAATTGGAGCTGTTAAAGATCAAACAAGTATTGGTATAGCAAAAGTAGCAAGTAATACAGCACCAGATCTAGAAGTAGCAATTGTCAAAGCGACAAGTCATGATGATGATCCAGCTTCTGAGAAATACATAAGAGAGATTTTGCATTTAACATCTTATTCAAGAGGTTATGTTAATGCTTGTGTAGCTACTATATCTAAAAGATTAGGTAAAACTCGGGATTGGATCGTTGCGTTGAAAGCATTAACACTTGTTCATAGATTATTAAGTGAAGGAGATCCTGTGTTTCAACAGGAGATTTTGTATGCTACAAGGAAAGGGACTAGGTTGTTGAATATGTCGGATTTTAGGGATGAGGCGCATTCCAATTCGTGGGATCATTCCGCATTTGTTCGTACTTATGCACTTTATCTTGATCAGAAGCTTGAGTTTTTAATGTATGAGAAGAAACAAGGCGGTGGTGGTGGGGGTCGTGGGGAGGATGATAGGTTTGATCGAAGAGAGGATCGGTTCAGGTCACCACCGCCGAGGTCTTATCATGACTCTGATTATGGTGATTTTAGAGATGATTCTGGTTATGGTGGTGGGTATGGGTCTGGGTCTGGGTCGAGGCCGCCACAGAGATCGAGGTCATTTGGTGATGTAAATGAAGCTAGTCAGGGCAGAGATGATAAGAAACCGGTAACTCCACTTAGGGAAATGAAACCAGAAAGGGTTTTAGGTAAAATGAATCAGCTCCAAAGGCTTCTCGACCGCTTTTTAGCTTGTCGTCCTACTGGTACCGCCAAGAACAATAGAATGGTGTTGGTTGCAACTTACCAGATTGTTAAGGAAAGTTTTCAGCTATATGCTGATATATGTGAGGTATTGGCTGTATTACTTGACAGATTCTTCGATATGGAGTACGCTGAATGTGTCAAGGCATTTGAATCTTATGCTAGTGCAGCAAAGCAGATTGACGAGCTAGTTTTGTTCTATGGTTGGTGTAAGGATACCGGTGTAGCTAGGTCTTCTGAATATCCAGAAGTTCAGAGGATTACTGATAAACTCTTGGAGACTCTAGAAGAGTTCATGAGAGATAGAGCAAAGAGACCAAAGAGCCCTGAGAAACGAGAAGAAACTCCACCGCCTCCAGAGGAGGAACCTGTCCCTGACATGAATGAGATAAAGGCACTTCCTGCTCCAGAGACTTATACTCCGCCACCACCACCACCGCCTGAACCTAAACCAGAGCCACCTCAGCCTAAAAAGCAGGACACAGGGGATCTGTTGAATTTAAGTGAGAATGCTGTTTCAGCCGATGATCAATCAAATAGCTTAGCCCTAGCATTGTTCTCTGGACCAGCTACTACTAATGGAAACGGTTCCTGGGAAGCATTCCCATCAAATGGGAAATCTGAAGTAACCTCAGCGTGGCAAAACCCAGCAGCTGAGGCTGGTAAAGCAGATTGGGAATTAGCTCTTGTTGAAACAGCTAGTGGTTTATCTAGACAGAAGGCAGCATTAGGCGGAGGGTTAGACCCGTTACTTTTAAACGGAATGTATGATCAGGGAGCAGTGAGACAGCATGTGAGCACTTCTCAACTGACTGGAGGAAGTGCTAGTAGTGTGGCGTTGCCGTTGCCTGCGAGGAATGGGACTCCTGTACTGGCTTTGCCTGCTCCAGATGGCACAGTGATGCCCGTTAACCAGGATCCATTTGCAGCATCATTAGTTGTACCTCCACCGTCGTACGTGCAAATGGCAGATATAGAGAAGAAACAACACCTTCTACTGCAAGAACAGCAATTGTGGCAGAATTATGCGAACAGTGGAATGCAAGGTCAAGCTAGTTTGGCCAGGATGAATCCCGGTGTTGCTCCTGGTATGATGCCATATGGGATGCCACCCACCAACGGAATGGGACAAGGTGGATACTACTACCCTCCATACTGATTTTTTTTTCCCCTTGTTTTTACATGTACGAATTATTAGTTGAAGATGATGCTGAAACTCTTTTACATTTTCTTTTTTTGGTTTTCTTATGTTATATTTTTCTAAATCCCATTGTTCTTGATTTGTGCACTTCTTGTGTGTGAAATGTGAACTTTTGTAAGGGGAGGCATCTTTTCATATAAAGAATTAGAAAAGAAGAGGAAGGTGAGTGAAGGAGGAGGGGAGGATTTGTACTTTTGTTGTTTGTAATCTTAAAAATGTTTAGTTTTTTGAAATCATAATCTTCTATTTTATTTTTTTACTTCTCCAGAATCTTCTTAGTTTGTTTTTGTTTCTTCTGAAATCTCTTTTAATTGATTTTGGAATATGATGAGACTTGGACTGGAAATTAGAGACTGTACTAGTGTCAGGTACTTGAACAGCCTAGGTATGAGTCTCACTTAGAATAGGTATGCACTGCCATATCCAACTCCAAACCATCCCTTCTGATATACAGCGTCAAGCTTAATTGGTTAAAGCTCTAGCAAGTACATAAAAGCGATCCATCCAAGTTTTCATTTTGGGTTCATTATTTTAGGCTTCTAATTTTGGGGGTAAGAGAAGGACGTTTCAGATAGAATATTACTCCACGTCATTGAAAATACCACTTCAATGAAAGACCAAGGATTCTTATTTCTTCTATGAAACAAGCATCGAGACTTCAACTCACAGGGGATACGATCACGACTGCACACAGTGACATTGACACGATGAGGGTATTTTTGGAAGTTAGGGACAAAAAAATCTTAAACTGACAGTGTCCTGTCCTGACTCCTGTGTGGCGCAAATGCCACAAAGTCTAAGAAAATCAATATCACAAACACTCAGAGCGAATAAAAAATAAAAAATTAGTATTATTCCCATTATTAGTTGACCTATTTATTTTTCTTAATAGTTGATTTTATATCATTTAATACTCATGTTTATATTCGTTATGTAAGTGTTTTAAAATGCTTTTCAATGATATAAAATTTATGAATATCCGTGATATAGTTTGAGAGATAAATCATTTCTAACTTATACTACTAGGTCAACTAATAGTGGGACGGAGGGAGTACAAAATTACAAAAAAAACTTGTAAATTTATTTAAGCATGAATTTTATTAACGACTAGGTAGCGGTTACACGAGGGTATGTTTTATTCAATGAGTCGTGTATTTTCTGTAACTATGCTGGAGTGTGATGCAAAGTAGTCGAAATCGTTCCTCGGTCCTACTCGGTTGGGGAGCTTGGAGCGAGGAGCAATAAGTTCGGACTTGGAAATCGCCGCAACTCGGTCTAATACTCGGAATCTATTTATTATAAACTTATATATTGCTCTCATAAGTCATGATTTGTACCTCATTAAAATTAAAATTCTAACACTAACATGTCATAGTGTGTAATATTGTTATATTGAACGTATTTATCATGTAACTAGAGGTTTTTCTATTTGATATCTCCTATATGAGCGGTTATGAAATTTTCTTTTCTGATTTTAGTGCATGCAAGACCAACTCGGAAAAATCGTTGACTCGTTTTTCTCTAAAATCGATCCAAATTGGCTGCCTTAGTCGTTAAAAATCAAAATTGGCTTGGAATCGGAAATCGCCTCGGTCATATAGCCTGTAGCGATTACTCGGCGGGTAATCGGCCTTGGAGAGCGATTTTGACTACACTGGTGTGATGCGGGATTTGGCTCTTGTTCGGCTTGGTTTTCGTGATCATTCCCAATATGCACCACGGCGATCCAGAGTCTGAAGTTAGAAAATCTCAGAAAGTTTACTGAGTCAGTTGCGAATTGTACTTTTGACCAGCTCCGTTCTGTTGCCGTTTTTTGATGCTATGAGCATGGCCCGAATTTCAGCTGGTATAGTAGTGGTGATTCCCAACGGTTGCGCTACCACTCACATGGTTCTAGCAGCTGCAATTCTGCATATAAAACATGCTCTTGCAATTCCATGGTGTCTTTGCGCTTCTCAATCCATATTGATCATGATCCAGTCTAAGTTGGGTTTGGTCACCAAAATTGTTGTAGACGTTCGTGTTTTATTTCCATGGTTTTTGCAGGCTGGCACACCAGTGACACATGAGGTAGGGTTTCTATACCTAAAAAAAAATCCTATCAAGTACTGAGAGCCATCTGCACTATGTTTCATGGGTTGCGCGGCTTTGGCGATATATAAATTCATTCCGGGATATATACAAACCAAAATGGAAAACAAAAAGCAGTGTTGATAGTGGAGTGTGTCTTTCTTTGTAGTACTTGTGAAACTGACGTCTGGATGGGGTGGGGGGAGTGAGGATGTTTTGAACATTTTGAATCGATATCAATGTTAGGAGAATATTTCGTAAAGCTACAACAACTTGACAATGAAGAAGTATGTGTACAACGGTTTCCTGATCAGAATTGTTGTATGTGCAGATGTTGGAGGTGGTGAGATGGATATGGTTTAGAATGTCGAGAGTTTGAAAGCCTTCGTTGATTGCTTTCCACAAGAAAAGTTGTACTTTTTAGGGAAGAGGTAATATCCATGGAACTTGGTGGTTAGGAGGGGGTTTCGATGTAATTGATCTGTTTTGCTGGTTAGGCAGTTTCAAAAGCTTTGGTGTAACTTCTAGATTTGATAAATAGCCAGATAACCATATCTATGGGGTTGTCTTGGGGTAGGTGGATGCACGCGATTCGTCAGGTTGTGACGCGGGGAAAAGGTTTAGCCTATCATGTATCCATGTATGGGTTAATGGATCAATGATGTCTGCAACTGTTTGAATTAGGTAACATTGTGTCAGATCAATGTTATTTGCGAATTGCGGAATGCAGTTTGCTTGGATAAGAGTGGTTAATCCGTTGCCGATTCGATGGATAAGGAATTGCAAGACTGTAGGCATGAGTCATGCGAAATGTCTCCATTGAGGGATGGTTGAGGATGGGATGTCTACAAAAATGGGTTGATGTTTAAGATATTTATCATTGCAGAGAGTGGCCCAAATGGAGTCAAATTTCTCGTGAATGTTCCAAACTTGCTTCATTAGTAGGGCTTTGTTATGCTTGATGCTGCTTTGTATACCTATCCCACCTTGGGTTTTGGGTTTGATTAGTTTATCCAAACATAAGGGGTGCAGTTTTTTGGCGGAAGAATCGCGCCCCAAGATTAAAAAAACTCGGGTCATACGATTTATTTGGTTATGCACGTGAGTACGGAGAACTTGTGTTTTCATTAGATGGTTAGCAAGGGGTTAGGGAAGATTTTATAAGTGCTAACCTATCTATCGGTTTTAGGCATTTCGTCATCCAAACTTTGTCCTTGCGATCTAGCCATTGAAGCAGAGGTGTAAAGATGTGCCGAAAAGATCTTCCTTTCTTGAATTGGACCTCAGGTAGATAAGGGGTGTGGATGTTATTGGTATGTCAAAGTTCTGATGAAGTGCATCCCCTTTATGCTGCTCGAGCCGGGGATGGAGGATAATTATAGATTTGTAAGTGTTAATTTTCTCTCCTGCCGAAGTGCTGAAAGATTGAAGTAGTTGTTTGAGTTTGATGGTGCTTTCTGTTGAAGCTTTATATGTGGTCAATAGATCATCAGGGTACATAAAATATAAGATCAGCAGGGTTTTTTTTTGTGAGATGTGGATACTTCCACGGTTTTTTTAAGCCTCAAGGTATCTCTAGTTTGTCAAAAGGTTTTCTACGTAGAGAATAAAGACACATGATAAGAGTGGGTCTCTTTGACTTATTCCTCTGGTTGGAGTGATGTACCCTTGAGGTGTGTTGTTGATATTGATTAAGTAAGATATTTTCGTTATACAAAGCATAATGTACTCAACAAAAAACAGTCGGGAAACCTGACTTGGTAAAGGTTTTCTTAATGAAAACCCCAACCTAAACTATCATAGGCTTTCTGAATGTCTAATTTAAATACTATTTTGGGATCTTTAGTGAGGGTTGGTGATTTGATATGATAAAAGATCTCTCCAGCGGGTGTTACGTTATCATGTATAAAAATTTGAGGTACAAAAGCACTTTGATACGGCCTTATCAAAAGGGGAAACATGGGTCTTATCCTCTGACTCAAGTTGATATAAAGAATACAATTCCCTTTGTTCGCGAAAGCATGAGTTCGGTAAACGAGTCCCTTTGGAAGAATAGATTCCAATACATGTGAACCCTCTTTCATAGCGTGAGGAGTCGTATTTATGGATTTATGATCTCGACTGACACGACATTCTCCTTCAAATATATAGGTCGGTCATCCTTGTGATGGTTCCCAAGAGTCCAATATGAGCACTTAGGTCTTGATTCTTTAGCCGTAATGCCGGTACCGTTCACAGGTCATTTCACAGATAGAAGCGGTTAACTAAATTTTTTGAGATGATTTTGTACGTGACTTTACAAAGCCATATAAGTCCGATTCTGATGGCTGATCCACTTTTAGTATTAAGGTAAGATTTATGTGGTTCACGAGGTATGGAGGTTGAGGGAATTGAATAAGTTTTGAACCATATCTGTCAATTGCGTATGCGTTGTTTCCCAAAAAACTTTACTGGTATATCCTGACCCGGAGCACTATCAGAGCCGATGAAAAAAATGGCTTGCTTGACTTCCATGTGAGTTACTTCTGTTGTGAGAAAAGAACATTGGTGGAAGGTTAACCTTAGAGTAATTTCTCTAAATAGGTTTTCGTGTATCACCGTGATTGTTGCCGAATATTGATCCAATGTAGTAATCAATCAAAAGGTTAACAATGACATCCTTGACAGTGATCGAGATATTTTGTTGATCTTGGAGATGTTGAATGTTGTTGAAGCTTCTATGTATTGTTGCTTTAGTGTGGAAAATGTGGTGTTACAGTCACCCGATTGTAGCCAATAGATTCTAGATTTTTGTTTCCAGTAAGTTGTGTGGCATTCAAGTGAAGTCATGTGGTGGTTTATGAGGTGTTTTTCTTGAAGTAGTCAGTGCTCCAAGTCAGTACATGTATGATTTGCACATTGGTGTTGCATTATTTTATTCCGACGGTCAATTTTTTGAGCATTATGGGGATATATGTGGCCGAAAGTTTGTTCATTTCCATTCGGTAAGGGTTTCCCTAGTTGAAATGAGATTTGGTTGTAGATTTAGCAGGGCATTCGAGTCATTGAGATGGGTCCACGAAGAGTCCACCACTTGTTTCAAATGCAGGTAAGTAAGCCTTGAGTGATCAAATTTATAGGTTTTATTCGCTTTTCAGTCAATTGCTTTTGTTTACAGAAGAATTGAGGGGTGGTCTGAGGATAAATTGGTAGGTGTATAACTACAACATATGGATTGGTATCATGCCAATGTTGTGTTTCAATATCTTTATCTAGTCGCTCTAGAATGTTGTCTTCTCTTTGTTGGGTATTCATTTATGTGAACGAATCGTCTCAGAAGGCCAAATCCATGAATCCGATTTGATCAATCAAATTCATGAAAGGTTGAGCTTTCCCTTGTATTACCTGTCTACCTCCTTGTTTTTTTCTTCATGTTTGATCCATAACCTCATTGAAGTCTCTGACATAACCCAGAACGCGCTAGTGTTCGACAAAAAATTTAGGAAGTCAAACCAGAATTCTTTCTGGCATCTGGGTGTGGCGGGCCATAAATTCCGGTACATAACCATGATTGACCAGATGTCGGTGGAGTAACAAGGGCGTGTATATTTCTCTGAGATTGCAGGATGATTTTTAGATTGATGATATTTTTCGCATTAAGCAAAGTCCCCTCCTCCTACCAATTTTAAGGATTGAAAAATAATTCCAGGAGTGAAGTGATTGTGCAATGTATCTCATATGGTTACCGTTAGCTAATGCTTCAAAGAGGGATATAATAGGTGGGATTATGCAATGAAACTAAACCCGGAAGGTGTTGGTTGATTGATTACTTGGGAGTTCCATGCCGATATATATACTCATAGTTGGTATGAAAAAAATCCTAGTCGAAATGGTTACCGTCTGTGTTGAGTCTCCATCCAGGTGCAAAAGACGCCTTTCGGGAGAAACAATTAAAATATGCAGCGAGAATAAAATGACAAAATTTCAATATCAATTAGTGTGGCTCGACCCAATGGGAGATGTTGGCTGGATATGTTGGATTAGTTTTAGGTAACCAATATCAAGACTAATGGCCCTTGAATTTTTCAGTGTTAAACGGGAGAGAGATAGATGTATGTAAAGGTTGTGGTAGATTTCTTGTCACCCCCAAGAGGTTGAGGATATTTTTTTCCCTGTATTCAAATGGTATCTAAGTAAAGCCAGAATGGCGCAAAAAAGAGAACAATATAGATGCATATGATAGAGTTAAGAAATAATTAGGAACCGCTCAGTGCAAATTATGGAGTTAGTAAAAATAATGCATGCTCTAGATTCTAAATATAGAAGACACAATCACTTAAGGGATTAATTAGGAATGCAAAATGTTAGAGCATAGCTCGGTTGAACCCACCAAGAGTTGGTATGTCAAGTTTGGTTGTCATATTTTAGTGAATCAAAACTCAATTAAAGAGTCGCTTGATTATGTAACTAGAGACAACTTCGTATAGGTTAGACTAGAAAGATTAGGATTATGAGACATAGAAGTATTACTCGAAGACTTGAAGAATGTGAACAAGTAACAAGATACAACGACGACATCATCCTTCCTCTTGAGGTTAGTAATATTTTGACTTGAACTGATTCATTCCTAACGTATCTTTCAAGTCGTGCTATATTGAAAACATAACTGCGAAGCTGTGAATGATTATACTCTAGTAGTGAGACATGATCACATGATCATAGTGTTAAGGAATTAGAATACGAAGTATAACGCTTATCTTTTGAACTTCGTATATAAGACATCGACATAATCGTATGAATACTATTGTGATTATGTGTATGGGTAAAGGTGAAGATTTCATCCTAAGAAACAATGTTTACATTTGTTTAAAGGAAGTACATTCATGAACTTGTTTTATGAATCGAAAGGGAAATCGCAAGGCTTATTGGTATTGTTATTCATTGCATATCTTTGGATTACCAATATGTGTGAGTTAGTAGAACCGATCATAACTTGTTATGTATCTTGGTAAAACTAGTCACAGTGCCTGACTTATGATTTGGTATGACTTTTATTAGTATAACCGATCCTAAGTAATCACCTGAGATGGTATGATCGATATTTGTAATTGTGTGACCGATCCTAGTAATTGGTGTTACCGATCACAAAAGAGTTGTGTAATCGATCCTTGTAATTTGTGTAACCGGTCCTAGTAATTGGTGTAACCAATCCTAGTGACTTGTGCAACCGATCACAAGTAATACCATGAGAATATGGTAACCGGTCCTGGTAATTGATGTATCCGATCTTGGTAACTGATGTAACCGATCCTGGTAACTGATGTAACCGATCCTGGTAACTGATGTAACCGGTCCCAGTAATCATATTAAGGTAGAACCGATCCTTGTGTTTGGTAGAACCGTAAACCCATGATTAGTGAATTGATATTTGATCAATCACATAGTTGTTCTTGGAATACAGATGAACCAATTCTAAACTTGTTTGGAGGTGTGGTATAATCGATTCCAAGATTGTAAATATGAAAAAGGATTTACAAAGAAAAAGATGTCGACATACTTTGAACATGTTCAGTAACTCTTATCTTTTATTGTTCAAAGATATTCCTTAATTACTCAAGGAGATCTCGGACCGAAATAAATTAAGAATCTTTTAATCAAGGTTATTAGTTTTATATTCTTTTAATTACCAGCAATTAAATGCACATCTCTGGAATTTTTTGTTGGTAATGTGCATTTACTAATTGGAGATTTTCTAGTGAGATTTCGGTAAATATTGGACAAAGCATTTCTAGGAATTATGAAAAACGATTTGGGAATTTATTGCATATCTTGAGAATATTCGGTTTTGGAAGTTCCTTGGTGTCCAAACTTCCTTGGTCTATAAATACCCGAGTTTTCATTTCGAGCAAACTATCCTAAGAGCCAGGCAAACTTCATCTTTTTGTTGTTTCTGGTGGAGCCGTCTATTCGGAGAGGAAAGTACCCTAATTAGGCGAAATCTCTTACGACCGCTTGTTTAAAGACTTCTGTGGGATCAAGAAGCGATCTATGAGTACCGTTGGTGGGAAACTGGATAATTACGGTTTATTTTAGTTCCCGATTGATTTGATTGACTAACGGTTGTTGAACTTTGATTGCACCTAGTTTGTTCATTCTTGAGAATCTTCTCTTCTGATATAAGATTCACTCAAACTAGATCGAAGTGTCGACGGGATCTTTAGAACTGTTTGTAGATCTAAAGACGTCTTGTGATAATCCATTGCCAACAGACTCCGTCCTGTGCGTGATTGATCACAAGAGATTCAAGTGGTGTTGTGCAGGTGTTTATTTAAGATTAAAGAAGATTTGAAGACAAAGAAGATTTCTGATTTGGTTTTTATATCTTTGGGTGTGCACAAACCTTGATCGGATGGGATCCAACCAGAATCGGATTTATTCGATTGATTAGTTGTGTAAGATCGACATCACTATTTGATTCTATATTGATTGGCTGCAAATCTAAACTCTTCTACTTCGGTAGTTGTTGGATAGATTGATCTAACCAGGCAAAGGAGTTTATTTTTTAAATAGAAGAGCCTTTGCTTATGACTTGAGATATCTTCATCTGAAAGAATCAAGAGAGTTATTACCAAACAGATTTGTTGTTCCTTTACTGTTTGGAATACGATCCAAAGGAATTGTTCCAGTGCGTGCACTTATTGAATATCGGAAGCGCAGGGATACTGAAGAAACTAAGTGAACTATAGGTTTAGTTGCTTGGTCTCAACTATACGAAGTTTGTTAGATTTTGTATAACAGCTTAATTCTGAGAGTATTCAATTCTGGACTAGGTCCTGGGGTTTTTCTGCATTTGCGGTTTCCTCGTTGACAAAATCTTGCTGTGTCTTTTACTTTTCTATTTCCGCAATTATAATTGTTTATTATAATTAAAAAGTAAAATACGCAAACGTTAACTCTGTATTACTTGATAGTGATCCTATAGAGTTTGGTTAAGTCCGAACATATTATCAAGTAATCACACTTTGATTGTTGTATTGTCTCGATCTCGTATCCATAGACGATCACATAAAGTGTGAATACCGATTTGTTAGGTACCCTCGTATTTTCACAAACAAAACATACCACACAGTTAGATGCTGCAAGGTGGGATATCCACCGGCCCATAAGATGTTATTTTTGTTATTGTATATGGAACATTGGCATTGTTGTTGATAACTTGCTTTGTTTTTGATGATTGAGTAGCTTGTAGTTTAGTCATGTCATATTAGACCTCTTCATATCTAGTGTGACTGACAGTGTTATTCATAGAATCAGAATCAGAGTGTTCAAGGTCTCCCATTTTGAATCCTTTTGCTGGTTCATACTGCGTAGTCCACATGTGAAGCTCTTCGATTAATACATTTCTACAGATACTTGATCCAGAATAAGATCTTATTCCTGAATTGGTAAAAAAAAGCTTGTTGCTCATGATTTTATCTTTCGAACTCTGGTCTTCTTAGTGAGCTTGAGGGACTAAAGGTAACTGAGTCTGTTTCTAGGTCAGCATCAATGTCAGAGATGAATCTGACAGGGATTTGAGGGAGCTGAAAGAAAGAGATTGAATTTTCTTATACATATTGATGCTCACCAGAATAGTCTTCATTGTCCATTTTGTTTGCAGGCACATTCCATTCAAAAGTAGTTCTTTCAGAATCCAAGGATATGTCATAATCAAAATCAAAGGATATGTCATAATCAAAATCTTGTTAATTA
The DNA here is from genome assembly GCA_023531105.1 of Papaver atlanticum. Taxonomy (NCBI): domain Eukaryota; kingdom Viridiplantae; phylum Streptophyta; class Magnoliopsida; order Ranunculales; family Papaveraceae; genus Papaver; species Papaver atlanticum. The sequence continues at coordinate 779,959 of JAJJMB010012081.1, forward strand.
TAGCCTTCATGAGAATATTCACCATCAGCGTAAGAAATAACAAATTGATCTTATCCGAATGATGCAGGGGAGAGAATGGTATCAAGACTCCAATCACTCCAATAATTATATGGTACATCTCTATCAACATTGTAATGTTCTTCTTTTAAATAATTGTCATCATGAATGAACTGGAAATCTTGATGTGTAATCCGAGGTGTTGAAGGAGCTTGCATTCCAGGATGGTCAAGTAAGAACATCTCAAGACAACCCTCACCAAGATAGCCTAATATGTGGCAGAAGTTGCATAATAGGCTTGGAAGCTCATGGAACTCAAATTCAATCCAATTGACTCCATAATTATTGTTTGGAGCATGAGTACCAAACCTAAGTGGATGAGACAAGTTAATCCTGAGTTTAATTCTCATGAAACACTGACCATTCTTAAACTTGAAATATCATTATATGCAGTTAGCTCTCCTATTCTTCTAGTGTTGGCTGTGACATAAACAATTTCTTCTTGCTTAGGAAATGAGTTATCAAGGATGATCTCAAACTCTTCACTAGTGATGGAAATGTTTGCAGGTATTGAGGAATTGGTTACTTGGATCATAAATATATCACCAGATATCATTCTAGTCTCTTACCTAATGTCTCTAACATTTTATATTGAAATTTAAACTTGATGAGTTAGAAAGACATTGCAGTTTTACATACTGATAAATCACCAACTAATTACCATATAAATTTCAAGTCATTTTGAGGAAAACAAAAGTTTTTGTTCATCCTGGTGACAAAAGCACCAGATACACAAATTTCCATTGCCTTATAAGGTTGAATGAATTTCTAGAATGGTTTATGAAAAGGTTGTTATAAGAAACATCATTAGTCCAATGGTTAGACACAGTGAAATAAAGTAGAAATCAAAGCAGAAAAAAATTGAATTAGGATGAGACTAAAAAACTAGAGGCAAGGTGACAGAGAGAGATATGAAAAAACGGGGGTATAACAACCACACCCAATAATTCGTTCGACAATCTGTATGGACTAAACTCCAATATAATTCCGAGAGCACCAACTTAAAAGCAAGCTCAATCAAGAGATATATCAAAAAGCTTTATCTATATTTCTTAAATGCAATCAGCAAATCGAACAGATAGAAATCCGTGAGCCTGATTGATATGAGAAATAACTTGGACGGTACCAAAGACCAATGCCCAAGTGTCAATCAAGTTATATCCAACAAACAAGGTCGGATTTATCAACTGATTGAACTACGCACAACCTGTGATATTTCAATTATATAAACAAATATAATGCGTAAAAAAAATAACACAGACACCAGAAATTTTGTTAACGAGGAAACTGCAAATGCATAAAACCCCCGGGACATAGTCATATTTGAATACCACACTATATTAAGCCGCTACTGACACTAGCCTACTACAAGTTAACTTCAGACTGGAATGTAGTTGATCCCTAACAAAGTCTCACACCGATTAAGGTACAGTCGCGTTCCTTACGCCTCTAGAACCACGCCGGATTCTGCGCAATTGATTCCCTTAGATGATCTCACCCACAACTAAGAGTTGCTACGACCCAAAGTCGCAGACTTATAAACAAATCTTTCTCACACAGATAAGTCTATTCTAATAGATAAATCTGTCTCCCATAGAAATACCTATGAAGTTTTTGTTCCGTCTTTTGATAAATCAAAGTGAACATGAACCAATTGATAATCCGGTCTTATACTCCCAAAGAGCAGCATATGAGACGAAGAACTTTACGATTACTTTTTATATCTTACCTATCGGAGATAAATCTCGAGAAAATCTTAGAGAAGATAGTACTCAACACTATAGAACAAGTAAGATCATAAAACACAACTATAGAGAAAATAGTTGAATAAGGCTTCACGAATCCCAAATGCAGTCTTCAAGTCGTTAATTAAATATGGTTTTGGAAAAACCTAGGTTAAAAGATAATCGACTCTAGTACGAAACTAGGACACATGAAAGTGCCGGGATTATATTTTCCAGTTGCTATACATAGTCTTTCAAATCAGGGTTGCTTACAATCAAAGCTAAGATAGCTTAGTAACAAAGCATTCAAAATTCACCGTTAGATGAAATCCTGATTTAAGATTCAAGCTAAGTATGCTTAATAATAAAATAAATAATCTCCACCGTTAGATGGTCTTAGCTTGTTACACACAAATGAAATATACCTTCATTTAGATATGGGTAACCGTACCTAAGAATGTATATTTAGTTGGCTCAATAACAGTTAACCAGGGTTAGCCATATGAACACTTTGTCTTAACCATATTCATATAACACTTCTATATCAAATATGATGATCAATCAATCGTGAAAGATAATCAAATGAATCTAATTGTGTTTCTCATAGAGTTGTTCAATTGTTCACAATCTCATAGAAATATATATGAACAAATTGAAACAAAATCGGATTGATTCGTAATCGTACAAAGTACTTATACAAGAATCAATTCATGAACATTAAGCCACAGTTTGCAAAGATTGCATTCCTTAATTCATAAATGTTTTAGTTCATGAGTATGAAAAACATACTTAACCGATTTTAGAACTTAAACCACTGTGTTCGCAAACCAGGTACGCGAACAACAGCTCCGGACCTTGGCCTGTCTAGCCGTTCGCAAACCAGGTACGTGAAAAGCCATCCCTGACCAAAGTCAGGTAGAACCGTTCGCATACTAGGTACGCAAACAAGGTTCCCGGACCTGAATCATAACAATGCAGTTTTCATACTAGGTATGCATACCGTGTTGTATCCAGACATGGTCAATTGTTCTAAACTCCCATTTCAATCATTTAAACAACCTTTGAAGACGACAATAGCCATCTCATACAAACCATTAGCTTCAAGTAATTCTCAAGTGATCGAATGATCAATAATAAACTTTCCAAGTCGGCATCAAATGATTATCTCACACAAATCATGTAAGATGTTTCAAGGCAATTTTCACATGATCATCTTTTGACTTAATATTTAGTTTTCAACAAATAAATTGTTTCCAACTAAACTTGTCAAGAATAATGATGAACATAGTTAAATAAAAAATATTCCAACACATATTTCAAGAAATAGATAAGCGAGATAAACTCAGCTCGAAATATCAAATGTGTATAATGTAAAAGTCCATATAGCAATACGACTTAGCCTCATTAGAAGATAGAATAGAATAGACTTCTAAGTGATAGATAAGTTTTAGTCTCCACATACCTTTTGTTGATGAAGTTCCTCCAAGCTCTCCTTAATAGATTTTCGTCTTCAATCGATGAACGCAGTGAAGTCTAAAGATCAACTACACATTCTATCCTCATCCGAGACATAACTATAAGTAGACTAGAAATCAAGACTATAGTTTTGATCAACTAAACTTGACAAACAAGCTTTAGATAGAAACGGTTGCGAGTTCGACCGAGAAGTGCTCTAACAATCTCCCCCTTTGTCAATTTTAGTGACAAAACTATCAATACATATGGATTACAAAATAAATAAACTTTGTAGATTCTCATCCATCATGTATGCTTGATTTCCTTAGCTCTTAAACATTCCTTGAAATCTACGCTACTCCAAGTAATCCAGAGATTCTGAACGTGTTCAACTCAGCATCATTGTTGTTGAAGATCCGTAGCCATAATAATAAGAAAACAGTTGTTCTCAATCATTGTTATACAATATTATAGTATTATTACACAACATTAAAGTCCAATTGCATCACAACTTTGATAATAATACTATGGTGATATGTATCACTCCCCCTTAGTCAATACTTCATCTCACAATGAAAACCACTCCCCCTTACATAATGATCCGTAAACCATATGTATAGTGTGAACTACCAAATAATTCTCACCCTTTTTGTCAATATAAATTGGCAAAGGTACAAAAATTATGGGATCATAATGAAATTCTCAAAGAGATAATTCATGACTAAAAGAGAATATATCAACTTTGTTTCGATGATTTCACATAGTCGAAACTTAGTGTATTCATCAAGGAGTTTATAAAGATACAAGATAACACCTACAATATTCCACAGCCGCACTCCCCACAAAGATACGGCAATTAAGCACAAGTTCAATTAAGAACTCTCCCCCATTTTATGTCATTCCCGAAAGAATAACATGAGCAACCTTACGTTTACAAGATAAGAAGGATTTCTTTTGACGCGATTTGGTAATATCCAAAATATCATTGATTAAACTAATCAGAAGAGAACCTATATGATTAATCTACCCGGAAATGCTCAACATAAGAAAACTTACGGAGTCATACAGTACTTTCACATAAAAGTGGATCAGGGAAAGATCAATACTTCGGAATTTTCAAAAGTTCATTTTATCTTTTATCAATATTTGCATAAAGACATAATAGACTTAACTTTTGAGCATTTTCAGCTAAACTTCTTATGGATTTAACACATTTAGCAATTTAATTGAAAGATAAAATCATTCAAGGATAAAATACCATTAAAGTTATTACAACCATTAAAAGATAACAATTTTAATAAGTTCGACATAATAAGTTCAACATGAGCACCAAAAAGAGAGACATAACATAAACATATAAAACCATGAAAAGAAAAGACAGTTAATCCAAGTTGTTATAAAAGTCCTTAACCATTTCATCAAACGGTTCAGCCAGTTTAGGATAATCTTCCACAGCATAATCAACTTGCTCTTGTAATAAATCAACATGTTGTTGAAGATGGATAGCTCCAAGATTTGAGGGTGATGAAGTTCTGACTAGAGTTCTGCTTATCTTTCCGATGCTTTCCATGGTTAAGACTTTTGGTCCTCCAAGGTTGGAACCAAAGGAAGTAATGTCGTACTGACTACAAATCCTTGAAATAAGACAAGGAAAGAATGAAGTCTTCTTCGAAGTCTGTCTCATACTTATCATCTGACGAATAATAAGCCCACAAAAGTAGATATCACTCCCTTGTACAATATAGTAGACAAGTTCAGCAAGAGACATGGTCCATAACTGCTTGTCAATTATGCTAGGCATCAAATTTGCCACAACCAATTTTCCAGCATCCTTAAGAAACATCTCAGCATTATGAACATCAATCTTTCCATGCGGAATACCGAATTTTAGTAACATAACGGTAATGAAAAGAAGAAGAATGGAGTCAAACCCCTAAGATTAGCCTTGGATGACCACTTCCTGATTCATATGATCCAACCTAGCTAAGAAGCAAAGACATAGTATAGAGGATGAAGTTGATGTCCTCCTTGTTACTTCCTTTGGTTTTCTCTGCGTGTTAGCTATACATCCTTATTACAAGATCATATTAGCTTTTTCCTGGTAAAGAGAAGAGGTGAAGGCTCTTCATTCTTAAGTTTATATTTTATCTTATGCTGACAAAGAGATGAACCTAACTTGGATAGAAACTTTGGTACTTTTAAGTAGTCGACAAAAGAGATAAGGACTGTAAACCTAACGCTTCTTTGATCCTAAAATCTCCTTACTCACCAACAACCCCCCCACCCCCACCCCGAGCTATCTCAGTTTATTTTCCGCATATATATATATATATATTAAATCTGCAATTGGATAAAAATCAAGTCAATCCTGTGTAACACGGATTCTGCCAATTGTAGTCATTATTGGAGGTTTCTGGAAGTTTGTCCATATGGACAAGGCTCCTTGCAACGGAGGATCAACCAGAGTATTCGATTCAATAAAATATGAAAAGTATGTTATACTTCTTGTTACATCAGAATCCCCCCTCTTTTAACTCTGAAACTTAATAGTATTAAAGTCCACTGCTAGGACCCAAGGCATGCATACTTGTTAGTGAAAAAAAGTTAAATATTATAGTTTCCTCTCTCCCCTGTAAAGACCTCAAACTATGCTTCTTTTCAAAAGCAAAAGATACCCTTTTTTTATGTCTTTTTATAGGTTTTGTTACACCCTTGCTTGACTTATGCGCTTCATAGCTGAAATGTGAGAAGAGAAGCCCGCTTTTGAAGCACTGGAGAAAAAGGAAGATAAGAGTCTAGTTCCATGTGATGAGATATTTATAACTAGATTATAAGTTCATTATTAATCAAAAAAATAACATGGCATAGTGGTTCGAAACCAGCTATATGAATATGAAATAGATGTGAGGAGTTCGAATCCTCTTGACACGACTCATGCGAGTCGACTCGCAATTTGTACGAGTATAATAACTATATGGTACAAAACATAGTAAGTTTAAAAGCTACAAACCAATTAAAAAGAAAACATATAACGTCATCATCTAATCTCTTTGTGGTTCTACATATTTACTGATGAAAGGTCTTCAGTTTCTTTATGACCAAATGATCAACCATACTGCAAAAGGAATTATGTCACAAATCTGTCATTTTTTAGTTATCTTCTTTCTTCTTCTCCATTCTCATATGAAATCTCTCACAGAGTTGGGGAAAACCATCTGCACACTATAACCGTTTAGAAAATAATTCTAGAAAGTCTGAACTACCTTTGAATGAAGAAAAATATATTCCACTGTTTTTTTTTTCACAATGGATTTTTTTTTTGTTTATCCAAAGTTAGAGCTGCACTATGGTATAATGCCCAAATCATAAATAATACCTTATATGGAAAATTGTGGGATTCCATAACATCTTGTAAGAGCAAGGGCTATGGAATGAGTGTGTTGAAAACACTCATTCACTTCCAAATCCAATGAGATACTTGGTAAAAGAGGTGTTATCTGGTTATGGGGAGTAACTAGTGGAGCCTAAGAGGCTGATTTTCAGCCGCTGATGTGATTTTGAAATTGTAGTAAAAATGATTCGAACTCTAAGACTTGTGAAGATTCGAGTTTTTAAATTTAATAAAAATTATATACAAAATATTAACAAAGTGGGCGAGAGGTACTGGGACTGAGGATTTGGCCAATCTTCATAACATAAGGTTCACTTATTTATTCTCAATAATTTTAGCTCAAGAAATGTAAACATGGACTCTATTTTTGCCAAGGTAGATCTTCAAAACATTAGTTATAAATCGTAAGCATGGAACATCAAATATCTAAGCAAGCATGACTCATCTAATAAAATAATAACTAATTAATCAAAATCATAATTTCAATTAATATTAATGCAAAAGTCATAGAAAGAATAAAATAAATTTACCCATGTATGAAGTTCGGCCTCCTCCGTCGTCCCAGTGTTGGGGTCTAGCTCATCATACTAAACTTGCTCTCAAAATATTTATTTATGCTCAAAAATGGTTTACAAATGATGAAAATGGGAGAAATGATTAAAAACCGGGTTTGTAACAATTATGTTTGTTACATCCAGAACTGTTAACAAACATAATTGTTACAAAGAACGATAAATAAGAAGCGTCGATGGTATTGTAGCAATACGACTGTCTTCTATGGTCTAATGTTCTTCGTGTTCTTCTTCACTAGTAGAGCTGGTTCATCTCTGCAACTTGATTTTTCTCCATCCTCAACCCTCTGTTCGCTACCCAAACTCTCGACTCCCCTTGTATAGTACTAAGGAAACCTATTTATACCCGATAGATGCATCGAATCTCCTCCATAACATCAAAAATTCTTCTCTTTATTATTTTTATTCTCACGACAGTAATTTCCTGTTTTAGCTTCTCCACGCGTTTGCAGATGTATTTCTTTCCTTCTATACCTTCTTCACGCTCCAGAATATCGATTAAGTCTTCCAAGCACGTGCAGTACACGTTTAAATTCCTCACAACTCATGCAATCCCGTGAAATATTTCTCTCATACACGTGCTGCCCTGTTTTGCTCCATGACACGATTCAGCCAATTCTGATCCAAACGAACACCCATATCACGTCTACCCACTAAGTTTCAGGGATTGAATCTCACTAAATCACGTCCAAACATCCGATCGAATTTCTGCCAGAGAAGAAATGGTTTTCCCGCCAAAATTTATTTTTTGAATTTGAGAAGAAGATGTCCTCCCCCTAATCCTGCACAGGTGTCCCTTTAGCACTTGTCTTGTGGGGTGCAAATAGTAATTTTTGGGCATAGATAGTAATTTTTCCGGGGTTCCTCTGATACATTTTTGGGGTGCTTCCGGTGCATTTCTGGAGTGCCTTTAGTACTCTATCCTGGGGTGTAAAACACCACTTTTCGAGCCAATTTCGCCGCAAGAGCTTATTTCTCTAAAAATACCTATAAAGACATAAAATAACAAAATAAATACAAAATCGAACACTAACAATATATACAATTAAGGTATATTAGACACAATAATGCGTCTATGAAATACTCCCAAACTTATTATTTGCTAGTCCCGAGCAAATTTAATCTACAAAATAAAATCTTAACTCACTGTCGCAGGCATCGCGATTGCACTTAGCGTGTGCAACAAGCCTTTGAACCCCTAGGTGGCCCTAGTGGCCGAGTTATAGTCTCGGGAGGGTTTACCAGAGGTGTACCCACAAAACCTTTACTCCATACCCTAGCTATCTACGCAGAACCTTGGAATGGCACTAAAGAACCTCCTTGGTTGGCATACTTATTGATTACGGGAGGAAGTACCCTGATGCGAAATTCCAATTGTTGTACACGAGTTTGCACTCAATCATACTAAATTCATATATAAGTGACAGAGCTCTACTCAGATAGTCGCACTATGGACATCAATATCCGGAGTCAGCAAATCACATGGATAGATTAAGAGATGGATATAGAAAACATAGATAATTTTGATGTTGACTAGGTGAACGGTGTTTCTCATATCTGTCTGAAGGCCACTGCCAAAATGAACCTATCCTAATGGACTGAAATACTGGCATATACAAGGGAACTAGTGGTCGATAATCCTAATTCTAGCAACTCATCTGGCATATACAAGGGAACCAGCGGTCGATTTATTGAACACACATTTATTTATTTATTTGTATTTTATTTAATTTTAAGAACTAACAACATGATTATATCTTGTGGATCCAAGCGCATGCTTCTTGTCAGCAGATTACATGGTAATTCCCGTGGATCCTGCATTCCACGCTTGTTTAGGCGACGGAGACAGGGAGAACACACACATATTGCTATCCAAGTGTTAATATTTATTCCTATTGGTCTATTGGTCTGTTTTTTTTTTTTTTTTTTTTTTTTGTATCTCAATCACTCTATTTCACCCTAGTAGTGGTAACAACTTGAATCGTGAGCCCCACCTAATCACTTAGAGAAACATATTTAAAATAAATAAATAAAATAAAAACAGAAGTGAAAAGGACTTAACGAGATATGGCGAAACTATCATGTTATTTCTAACACCTGAGCTCTGTGCTTTTATGAATAGACTCTTATAGATGTTTCCATCTAGTCAGATTGGTTCTTCAACTCCTACAATCAAGATGCTTCCATCCACTTAGATTGGTTAGTGCTATCCTTAATAGGCATAAATTTCTAGGCTCTGGAGTTTATAATGCAACTAAAAAGTTTCTCTCATACCCCCAAACTTAAATCTAACATTGTCCTCAATGTTCTAAAGATAAAATTAAAAGCATGAACAAGGAGAAACTGTTACCATTTGAAGAAAAAGAGTTAAGGAAAGATATTACCGTGTCAACGCATAAGCATGGGCTACCTCCCAAGAAGTTCTAAGTTTAAAGTCTTTAGCCAGACTAGGAAAGGATTAGTCACTCGAATCATAAAGTAACAGTCGAAATAACTATGGGTCTTCAAAACCAAATTGAGCTGACCATAGGAAACAACAATAAGCCAAGAAAGTGAACAAGTATTGCATGACCTTACCTAGTTTCCTGATAACTATCGCTAACTGTGGTTCGGGTTCAGGTTCTATGAAAGGATCTAGATAAATTATTTTCATTGGCTTCATTTCCTCATAGGTGGGATCCGAATCATTAGGTCCTAGAGTCTGTAAAAACTCAAATAAGAACTTAGAATCACAAAATAATAACCTAAATAACTGGGATCCTCTAAGTTAATCAGATTTAACTTACATAATTGACCACAATGAGAGCAGTGGTCATTCTTAAGTAAATGTGTCGATTCTATTAACCTAAAGTACTTAGGCTTAGTCTCAGAACTTAATATTCGACACATTTGAAATATAAACCTTCCCACATTTGGAAGAAAACTATTTGGTGGGAAAACAAAGTCAATCTGGGTATCATAGCCTGGGCAAACCACATCAACCAGAGGATGGGTTTCTAACGACTGAAGTTCTTCCTGGACATCATTAGGTTCGGGAAAACAAGTATGAAGGTAATCTTGTAAAATGGTCGAGATACAGATATCAAGTCCTAAGTGAGGGGACTTTCTAAGAGTTAAAGGTAAGGTACTAGGAAAGTGATAATCACCCCCAAACTTAGAGTTTTCAGTATCTCTAGATAGACTAGTCACAATCTCCCTAATTTCTAGATCATCAAATTCTTGGAAATGGTCAATTGATTTTTCTAAGTTATTATCAGGTAGTGCATCTTTACTCATCTCTACGGGTCTATCTTCTTCGTCTAAGACTATTGTTTCTAAGTCGCTAGACTCTAAAACAACATTTTCAGAATAAACCCGTTCCTCTAAACCACTATCGGCTTTGTAATCAAAAGGAAAAACTACATCATCTAAAACGGTGGTATCCCTAATCAAATCCTTATCCTTTTGATAGGTGAATAATCATAGAAATTATTTGGATTTGAAATAAAAATAATATAATCATTACAAAGCTCAATTGGATTAATAGATTCCTGATCACTATGCCTACATAATTCAGATTCTTCGTCAGTACTATCCTCATCCTCATCATCATAATATAATTTCTGACATTCAAAAATTCTTAATCTTTGTTCCAAACTAAGCGGTCTGTGTTTATAATACTTCTCGTAGATCATTAGAAGTGATTCCTCGCTTGCTGTTGGAACATCCCAATGTCATTTCCCATGCATATATTCACCAAGAGTTATTTTATATGACGTCTCCTGACAATGAGAATTTCTAAGCTTATAGTCTCGTAACGTCATCTCAGGTGGCGTCTCTTGAAAAGGATTCATCACACCGAAAATACAAACTACAAAGGAATTCTACATAATCACAAACAAGGCTGACTCGACCAAATCAAACCTATTGAATCTAGCAAACAAAAAGCATGATGGCTCCCTTAGATTGTTTCTAGACTAGCTTCTATTCCTCCAAAAGGTAACTAGGTATCGTTTTAGCAAACCTCTCTAGATCGATCCGAATAAAGTGAGTCGAAAAGAAGTAGGGGAAGCTCAGAGGATCTTTGATACCCCCACCTCTTTGGCAACGTTTCCCGTTAGGGCGTCTCTAGTCGACTCACAGTAATCTTCCTGAACTTTTGAGTTAAGCTAATAAGATACCCAATACTTCCCTTTGAATGACTTTCCTACAAGCTCGTTACCCTATCAGTCTCGTTCTAATCAGTATTTTAAGCTTGGGTTCGCGTAGGTAATGTGTTCCTAAGGCGGGCAAGACGGAAACGGTGATGAAATCCGAGTCCTTATCTTGTATCGGCCAGGCCTTGCCCTTTACTAAAAAAAAAAATCAAACCGTATTCAGGTCCTCAACATATATTCACCTTAAGGAATCACGTAAACTCGCTGACAGGGGATTCGCGGGTGTTTAAAAGCTTACCTCCCGTACCAGACGGGCGATGAAACGGTTGTAGTCGACTCGGGCCACCGACTCATGTGTCAGTGTGGGAACCCGAGGGGCCGAGACGATATCATAATCGTCGTCCTTTCCTGCAAACAGTTTATATTTTAAAAAAATGTACCCTTCCGTAGGGTTTAAAAATAATTAAAGTCCAATGTTTAATGTCCCAAAAATAAAAATAAAAAACAAAAATAAAGTCCTATTTACAGTTTCTAAAAATAAAATCTAAAATCTAAAAATAAAATAAAATAAAATCTAATTAATTAAAAAAAATAAAAAATAAAAAAATCTTCGTCTTTTCTCCGTTCTTTTCGCTTTGTCTAGCTTTTAATCCCCCAAGTCTTTCGTCTCCAATTCCTTTTTGATTCAAAACCTGCAAAAAAATGACAAATACCCAAGAAATGTAAAAAAGAATAAAAGAATTAAAAAAAAATCTAAAAACTCTAAATCTAAAAAAAAATCCGCGTCGGCGACGCCAAAAATTGATGTGATTTTGAAGTTGTAGTAAAAATGATTCGAACTCTAAGACTTGTAAAGATTCGAGTTTTTAAATTTAATAAAAATTATATACAAAAATATTAACAAAGTGGGCGAGAGGTACTGGGACTGAGGATTTGGCCAATCTTCATAACATAAGGTTCACATATTTATTCTCAATAATTTTAGCTCAAGAAATGTAAACATGGACTCTATTTTTGCCAAGGTAGATCCTCAAAACATTAGTTATAAATCGTAAGCATGGAACATCAAACATCTTAGCAAGCATGACTCATCTAATAAAATAAGAACTAATTAATCAAAATCATAATTTCAATTAATATTAATGCAAAAGTCATAGAAAGAATAAAATAAATTTACCCATGTATGAAGTTCGGCCTCCTCCGTCGTCCCAGTGTTGGGTTTAGCTCATCATAGTAAACTTGCTCTCAAAATATTTATTTATGCTCAAAAATGGTTTACAAATGATGAAAATGGGAGAAATGATTAAAAACCGGGTTTGTAACAATTATGTTTGTTACAAACAGAACTGTTACAAAGAACGATAAATAAGAAGCGTCGATGGTATTGTAGCAATACGACTGTCTTCTATGGTCTAATGTTCTTCGTGTTCTTCTTCACCAGCAGAACTGGTTCATCTCTGCAACTTGATTTTTCTCCATCCTCAAACCTCTGTTCGATACCCAAACTCTCGACTCCCCTTGTATGGTACTAAGGAAACCTATTTATACCCGATAGATGCATCGAATCTCCTCCATAACTTCAAAAATTCTTCTCTTTATTATTTTTATTCTCACGGCAATAATTTCCTGTTTTAGCTTCTCCACACGTTTGCAGATGTATTTCTTTCCTTCTATACCTTCTTCACGCTCCAGAATATCGATTAAGTCTTCCAAGCACGTGCAGTACACATTTAAATTCCTCACAACTCATGCAATCCCGTGAAATATTTCTCTCATGCACGTGCTTCCCTGTTTTGCTCCATGACACGATTCAGCCAATTCTGATCAAACGAACACCCATATCACGTCTACCCACTAAGTTTCAGGGATTGAATCTCACTAAATCACGTCCAAACATCCGATTGAAATTCTGCCAGAGAAGAAATGGTTTTCCCGCCAAAATTTATATTTTGAATTTGAGAAGAATATGTACTCCCCCTAATCCTGCACGGGTGTCCCTTTAGCACCTGTCTTATGGGGTGCAAATAGTAATTTTTGGGCGTAGATAGTAAATTTTCCGGGGTTCCTCCGACACATTTTTGGGGTGCTTCCGGTGCATTTTTGGGGTGCTTTTAGTACTCTATCCTGGGGTGTAAAACACCATTTTTCAAGCCAATTTCGCCGCAAGAGCTTATTTCTCTAAAAATACCTACAAAGACATAAAATAACAAAATAAATACAAAATCGAACACTAACAATATATACAATTGAGATATATTAGACACAATAATGCGTCTATCAGCCGCCTAATTTGAGAGAAAAATCTCTCCATGAGGATGATCATGTGCCTCTTCTCTGAAAGCGGCTGTTCATGTGCTTTCCAAGTGTTTTTTTTAATAATAAAATTATTACGTGACCCGCTCAAATAATTTAAAATAAATAAAAAACTGAAGAAAACAAAATGCTTGGGAGGCACATATTCAGCCGCTCAAGGTTTTTTTTTTCCCAAAGCGGATGAAGATCATACTTTATCTACTTTCGGACACTCTTTCGTATAATGTATTAGAGCACTGCTCGGTTGAACCTCCAAGCATTGGTATGCAAAGATTGGTTGTCATATTTTAGTATTAAAACTCATAAGTCGCTTGATTAGATTGCTAGAGTCAACTTCGTTAGGTTAGACTATGAAGTCTAGAAATATTGAGATATACAAGTATTACTCTGAAGACCTGAATAATCCGAAGACGTATCAATATCAACGAAGACATCATCGTTCCACTTGATGTTGGTAATACTTGACTTGACTTGTTTCCATTTCTATACCATAAGCTTTCAAGTCGTTTCTGATTGAAAATATAACATGCAAAGTTATATGCACGAAACTCTAGTATTAGAGACTTTATCGTCTTATTATGATCAAAGTATCAAGGAAGAATATACCAATAGTCGTGAATGCTTTATATTGGTATATTATATTACGAAGTATAATGCTTATCTTTTGAACTTCGTAATTGCGATTTCAACATAATCTTTGTAACTCGTTACTAGATCGTGTAATGAACATAGGTTCGATTTCATGCTTAGAAAAACTATGTTTAATTGCATGAGCTTAATGAAGTAGACTTACGATCTTGTTTCGTAGTTGAAAGAAATCAATTGGATTGAAGGTACAGTTTACATTGAAGATATAAGGTTGGACTGATCCTAACCTATACATGGAATCAAGGTAGAACCAATCCTAACTTATGTCAGGAGTCAAGGTACAACCGATCCCTACCTATATTATGAGTCAAGGTAGAACCGGTCCTAACCTATGTTGGAAATCAAGGTAGAACCGGTCCCAATAGGAAAAACTGATTTCCTTAGTCACATATAGTTTAGGGTTTGTGTGATTTGGAAATTGGAAATTGGAAATTGGGTTTGCAAAATATTCAAGTTCAAGATGTCGACATAATGAGTAATTTGAACATGAGCACGAATCTTGAAAACGCAGGGGTCTAAAAACCACACCCACTATTTTTCTAGGCAATCTGTATGGACAACTCCAATACAATTCTAAGAGAGTCAACTAGACATTCAGACTAAATCACGGAAAAAGTATCCAAGAGTTATATCTTTATTTCCCAAATCAATCTGCAATCGAACAGATAGGAATCTGTGAGCCTGATTGATTATGAGAAATAACTTGGATGGTACCAAAGACTAATATCCAAGTGTCAATCAATTTCAATCAACAACCAAAGGTTGGATTTATTAATTGATTGAACTACGCACAACCTGTGATATTTCAATTATATAAACAAATATAATGCGGAAAAGAAATAAAACAGACACTAGAGTTTTTGTTAACGAGGAAACCGCAAATGCAGAAAAACCCCAGGACCTAGTCCAGATTGAAAACCACATTGTATTAAGCCTCTATAGACACTAGCCTACTACAATTTTAACTTCGGACTGGAATGTAGTTGAACCTAACCAATATCACACTGATCAAGGTACAGTTGCGTTCCTTACGTCTCTAAATCCTAGCAGGACTCTGCACACTTGATTCCCTTAGCTGATCTCACCCAAAACTAAGAGTTGGCAAAGTGGTAGACTTATAAACCAATCTGTCTCCCACAGAAAAGTCTATTAAGATAGATGAATCTGTCTCCCACAGAAATACCTATGAAGTTTTGTTCTGTCTTATGATAAATCAAGGTACACGGGAACCAATTGATAATCCGGTCTTACATTCCTGAAGAACAGCCTAGAAATATCAATCACCTCACAATAACTAAACTATATGGTAGTAGAACAAGTTATTGTGGAATCACAAAGAATGAGACGAAGAGCTTTGTGATTACTTTTTATATCTTACCCATCGAAGATAATTCTCGAGTTAATCTTAGAGAATATATTACTCAATACGATAGAACAAGTAAGATCATAATACTCAACTACAGATAAAATAGTTGGATCTGGCTTTAGAATCCCAATGAAGTCTTTAAGTCCTTAACCTACACGGTTTTTGAATAAACCCAGGGTTAAAGGAGAATCGACTTTAGTCGCAACTAGTATCACACTGGAGGTGTGGGGATTAGGTTTCCCAGTAGCTAGAGTTCTCCCTTATATAATCTTCAAATCAGGGTTTGCTTAGTTAGCTTAGAAACAAAACATTCATTATTCACCGCTAGATGAAATTCTGATTTGAGATGCAAACTAAGTTTTGATTGAAACCAAAGTAATATCTCTCCACCGTTAGATGGACTTAGCTTGTCACACACAAATGAAATATACTTTATTTAGATATGGGCAACCGTACCTAAACGTGTACATTCGTTGGTTAAACAATAGTTAACCAAGGTTAGCCATATGAACACTTTTGTCTAATCCAGATTCTTCTAACACATCTAGATCAACTTATGATGATCAAAGATAATCAAAGGATCTAATTGTGTTCTACATATAGTTGTTCAATTGTTCCTTATCTTATAGTAAAATACATGAACGAATCGAAGCAAAATAGGATTGATTCGAAAGAATCAATTCATGAACATTTAAACCCATGGTTTGCAAAGATTGCATTCTTCATTATATAAATGTATTTTGTTCATAAATATGAAAACAAACTTTGCCGATTTTAGAACTTGAACCACTAAAGTATGCGAACGGATATGCATACTCAAGTTCCGGAAAGCTGGTCTTTACCAACAGTATGCGAACGGGTATGCATACAGTAGTTACGAACCCAACTTCAGGTAAAACTGTTTGCAAACGGGTACGCATACTTGGTTCCCTGACTTCCACAGTTGAAACTGTATGCGAACGGGTACGCATACCTGGTTTCCGGACCTGAACCTTATCAACACAGTTTGTACCTAAGTACGCATACTGTGATGGTTTTCCAGACAAAGGTTTTAGCTCTAAACTCCCAATTCAATCATTGAAACATTCGTAGAAGACGACAATGGATGTCGCACACATACCATTAGCTAATAAGCAATTCTCAAGTGATTGAATGATCAATATGAAACTTTCCAAGTTGACATCAAATGATTGTCTCACACAAATCTTATAAGATGTTTCAAGGCAATTTCCACATGATCATCTTTTGACATAAAGTCAAGAATGATGATGAATGTAGCTAAGACAAAAAGCTACCAACATATTTCGAGAAATAGATGAGCGAGTTATACTCAGCTCGAAATATCAAATGTGTATGATATGAAAGACTATATCATATACGACTTGTCTCAATAGGAGATATATAATAATAAAATAGACTTTCTGAGTGATAGAAAAGTTTTAGTCTCTACATACCTTTTGTTGATGAAGTTCCTCCGAGTTCTTCAGTAGATCTTCGTCTTCATTTGTAAGCAACGTGAAGTCTAAAGCTCAACTACACAATCTATCCTAGTCCGAAACACCTATTGGTAGACTAGAAATCAAGACTATAGTTTTGATCTTGAGATAGCAACGCTTACAAGTTCGACCGAGCAATGCTCTAACAATCTCCCCCTTTGTCAATTTTAGTGACAAAACTATCCATTCATATGGATTACAAAATAAATAAGACTTTGTAGCTTCTCATCCATTATGTTTGATTTCCTTAGTTCATCAACATTACTTGAATTCTTAGCCACTCCAAGTAAACAATCTATTATGAATGTGTTCGACTCAGCACCATTGTTGTTGAAGATCCGTAGTTATAACAATAACCAACAAGATAGTTTTCATATTGTGATACAGTGTCATAGTATTATTACACAGCATCAAAGTTCAATTGTACCAGAACTTTGACAATAATACTATGGTGATATGTATCACTCCCCTTTAGTCAATACTTTATCTCACAATGAAAATCACCCCCCCTTACATAATGATCCGTAAACCATATATATGTAGTGTGAACTACAAAATAATTCTCCCCCTTTTTGTCAATATTGAAAAAGCGGGGGTCTAACAACCACACCCAATATTTCGTTCGGAAATCTGAATAGACAAACTCCAATATACTTTCAAGAGAATAAACTAGATAGTCAGACTCAATCTAGAGAAAAGTATATCAAAGAGTTTATTTCTCTGTTTCACAATGTAATCACCAAATCAAACAGATAGAAATCCGCGATCCTGATTATTATGTGAAGCAACTTGAACGGTACCAAAGACCAATGTTCAAGTGTCAATCAATATAATCAAAAACCAAAGGTTGGATTTACAATTGATTGAACTTAACGCACAACCTGTGATATTTCTATTATATAACAAAATATAATGTGGAAAAGAAATAACATAGACACCAGAATTTTGTTAACGAAGAAAACCGCAAATGCAGAAAAAACCCAGGACCTAGTCCAGCTTTGAACACCACACTGTATTAAGCCGCTACAGACACTAGCCTAGTACCAATGAACGTCGTACAGGAATGTAGTTGAGCCCTAATCAATCTCACACTGATCAAGGTACGGTTTCGCTCCTTACGTCTCTGAACCCCAGCAGGATTCTACGCACTTGATTCCCTTAGCTGATCTCACCCACAACCAAGAGTTGTTACGACCCAAAGTCGAATACTTGATAAACAAATCTGTCTCACACAGAAAAGTCTATTGGAATAGATAAATCTGTCTCCCACAAAAACACCTACGAGTTTTGTTCCGTCTTTTGATAAATCAAGGTGCACAGGAACCAATTGATAAACCGGACTTATATTCCCGAAGAACATCCTAGTATTATCAATCAGCTCACAATAATCTTAATCGTATGGTAGCGAAACAAGATATTGTGGAATCACAAACGATGAGATGAAGATGTTTGTGACTACTTTTTATTTTTCCTATCGGAGAATCAATCTCGAGCAAATCTTAGAGAAGATAGTACTCAATAAGATAGAACATGGCAAGATCAGAACACACAACTACAGAGAAAATAGTTGGGTCTGGATTCACAATCCTAATGAAGTCTTTAAGTCGTTAACTTATAGGGTTTCGTGAAAAACCTAAGGTTAAAGGAGAATCGACTTTAATCGCAACTAGTATCACACAGGAGGTGTGGGGATTAGGTTTCCCAGTTGCTAGAGTTCTCTTTTATATAGTTTTCAAATTAGGGTTTGCAATCTAAGTTACTTAGGTAACAAAGCATTCAATATTCACCATTAAATGAAAACCTGATTAAACTCAAGCTAATATCTTTCAACGGTTAGATCGAACTTAGCTTGTTATACACAAATGAAATAGACCTTCATTTAGGTTTGAGTAACCGTACCTAAACGTGTACACTAGGTTGGATCAATAGTAGTTAACCGAGGTTAGCTATATGAACACTCTCATATTAACCTTATTCATCTTAACCACAACTAGTTCAAATGACTCAAATGAAACTAGTTAAAGAGTTGTTCAATTGCTATATTCTCATAAAAGTATACAAGAACACAATTGAAGCAAAATCGGTTTGATTCACTCGAATAAATTCATGAACATTATAGCCACGGTTTGCAAAGAATGCATTCATTATTATATAAATGTATTCGTTCATGAACAAACCGATTTTAGAACTTTAACCACTCAAGTATGCAAACGGGTACGCATACTTAAAGTAGCCGGTCTGAGTTTGGGTTCGCCAATATGCAAACGGGTACGCATACTTCCAAACACGACAAAAAATTTCGGACCTAAACCCTTCGCCAGTACGCATACGGGTATGTGTACTTAGGTACTCGGAATTTCACAACTAATTGGCATGCATACGGGTATGCATACTATAGTTCCGGTTATGGATCACATACATGCAAGAATGCATACTATGTTTATAATCCAATTGATGGTTAAGTGTTCTAAACTCTATTTCAATCATTGAAACTTTCTTAGAGGATGAAAATAGACGTTTTCACACACTATTAGCATCAAAGCAATTTTCAGGTTATTGAAATAATCATAACGAAACATTCCAAGTCTACATCAAATGATTGTATCACACAAACCATGTAAGATGTTACTCGACAATTTTCACATGATCATCTTATGAATTTCGTCAAGAATATATGATGAACTTGGTTGAAGCGAAAGCTTACCAACACATATTTCGAGAAATATGTAAGCGAGTTAAACTCAGCTCGAAAACTATATAGTAATACGACTTTTGTCTTAATATAGGAGATAGAGTAGAAATAGACTTTCCAAGTGATAGATGAGTTTTAGTCTCCACATACCTTTTGTTGATGAAGTTCCACAAGCTCTCCTTAGTAGTTCTTCATTTTCATTTGATGAACGCCGTGAATTCTAATGCTCAGCTACACAATCTATCCTAGTCCGAGACATCACTATAAGTAGACTAGAAATCAAGACTTATAATTTTGATCACTAACATTGACAAACAAGCTTGAGATAGCAATGCTTGCGAGTTCGACCGAGCAGTGCTCTAACAAATATAAATTGGCAAAGGTACAAAAATTACGGAATCATAATGAAATTCTCATAGAGATACTTCATGACTAAAAGAGAACATATCAACTTTGTTTCAATGATTTCACATAGTCGAAACTTAGTGTATTCACCAAGGAGTTAATAAAGATACAAGATAACTCCTACAATATTCCACAACCCACAAAGATTTGGCAATTAAGCACAAGTTAAATTAAGAACTCTCCCCCATAAAATGTCATTCCCAAGGGAACAACATGAGCGACCTTCCTTTTACAAGAAAAGAAGGATTTCTTTGGACATTAACAAATTACATGAATCATGAATTTGTATCAAGAAAACTCAACTAAATTAATCCACAAGGAACCTCATAGATTAATTTAACCGGAATTGCTCAATATAAGAAAACTTACGGAGCCATACAGTACTTTCACAAAAGAGTGGATCCGAGAAAGATCAATATTTTGGAATATTCAAAGGTTCATTCTATTTTTCATCAATATTTGCATAATGATACCATAGACTTAATCTTTGACATATAATTCAAAAGTACATTCTATTTTCCATCAATATTCGTATAATGACATAATATACTTAACTTTTGAGCATGTATAGAATAATCACAGTTCACGGACGCATACCAGATATACCATACAAAATATCTTTGCAATATAAAACCAATAAAGATTAATACTGCAAAATCTTCTTTTTTAATTTTAGAATATAAATAAATAAATCTAAAAACAATTCAAGATGATAAAATCATTTGCAATAGCTATGTGTAATCACAATAATGGTTATACCAAACTCTAGTTATTCTTCTTAAACACAAGAAAATAAATTCTTAAACCAGAAGTTTCCTAGATAAATAAAACGTATACTTAAGATCAAAGTACACTTCCGGAACCCTCACGGGTTTTTAGACCTTTGAGTTTGTGATTGACAGCATCCACTGCTTCTTCAGAGAAGATATCATCGTTGAGAGATCCTTAACATGTGTCTTCATGAGAACAAGATCAGAGTTAACTTTTTTCAACTTAGTTCGTAACACATCGAGACCCTTCATATTATTAACGAGTTGCAGTTTTGCTTCCTCAAAGTATTTAAGAAAATCATGAACCACTTCAGCAGAAACCATTTCATCATGCTCTATATCTTGATGAGTATATGCATAATAGAATGAGACATCAGAATTATCATCAGGATTTTGAGATTTGACATTATCAGCATACAAAAGGGTTCTCTTCTTCTTCCCTTTGGTACCGTAACCTATACCATTATCAAGAAACCCTTTCGTAAAATCACAAGTGTGAGAAGGATATGACATTCTTGATATAAGAAAATAACCTAGAGTGAGATAATCTCAACATCATAGGAAAGGTATATAAACGGTTTTTCAGGGAGTGAATTTTAGGGTTTCTAAAAATTGGTTCGTGACAAACAATGTGGGTACCCATACAAAAACCGATATAGCCCCAAAAATATTATTTTTAGATATTGTGAACGTTCAATAACTTGAACAACAAAAAATACAGTATAATTTTGCTAAGTGAAACTTCTATTTTTCATAACTATAACTATATAAATTTATGTTCTCAAAGAGAAAAATTTGGAGCATCAGATGAGCTTAAAAGCTAAACGAAAAACTACCCAAAAGATATTCAAAAACTTTTGAGAGACTTGAACAAAAATACTTGTGCAAAGTTGTTTGTAGACTATAGCCCAGCTAAGAACGAGAAGAAAATAGCTTGACTAAATACAAATCATCTTTGCCAAACAAGTATACCTGATTAATGACCCATCTTACTCAACAGGATTTTTGTGTAAGATTTCAACCTTGTGATTAATTAGCACAAGTATGAGATTTAAGCTCATCAAATGGAACAATTCCATGGTTAATCCTCTTTTTCCTTTTAATAATCCGAGGAAACCCTTTTTGATGTGAAGAAACATTATAAAACTTATTGTCATCAATTTGCAAGACTAAGTTTGAATTCTTACCTGAAGAAGTTTGGCTGGTGATCTTTAATAGTTTATCAATGAGATGTTCATATCCTTCAATTAGAAGCTTTATATCATATTTTGTTGTTCTAAGGTTGTTGACTTCTTCCAGTATCCTTTTTACATCACATTTTTCTTCTCTTTTCTTAGTTTGAGAAGAATTATTTTGCAACTTCCTTAACTGATTCAAGTCAAAGCTACTACTGTCGGTTCGAACATTGGATGAGAAAATTGAATTGATCTTCCTGGAACACTTTACAGGGTGAGTACTAAAACCGATTGGCTTAGATATACGAATATCAGTCACACCTTCAAGAATTAAGTCCAAGGTGTGTTGGAGTCGATTGATGTAATCATCATCCATCTTAATTTACATTTCTGTGACGGACCGGAAAATTTCGCCTAGCGCGCCTGGGCGCGCAGGCCATAACTTCCACGATGCGCCATGATGATGCTACGATCCGGGCCTTTAAGCTAGGCAAATGCACGTCTATTTTCCCTTGCAAGCATGCTCGTGGAGCATGATGCAGCTAACTTAGCTTCCACACCGTTCAAACTTACCCCTGTTCTGCAAAGGGTTTATTAAGAAAGCAAAAACGGCATTTTGAGGCCCTAAACGATATAATTTGGCTAAAATTCCAAGACCGTGATACATATCACGGCTTGATCGTTGGGTTATTTCCAATCAATTTAGACCCGTCTTGAGCTAAATTACGACAATCGGGTTTTTAGCCTCCAGATAGGCTATAACTTGCTCATCTGCGTCAACTTGTCTCTTCAAGTTTGGTCACAATCATCTCCTGTGTCAAGCTACCGATCTTAGATGATATGAGAGGCCAATGTGTCACAATCATCTCTCAAATAGATGATATGAGCGACAAAGTGCTGGACCGGCAATGCTGCAACTCATTGCGGCTTCCTACGTACCCTTCCCTACTCTAAAGGGATCAAGCACAAACCGTAGTTCATCCTCGAAGGGACAGAAACTTAAACCAACTCGTTTGCGAGGCCATGGTCAAGCAATAATGGTAATGGCCTAGTCCGTGTAGGCCTTTTCGTCTAAATGCATATAGGATATGCATTATCGAGCCCGTGGCATGATATAGTAATGCCCATGCTTAACCTGTTCCATTGGAAAGTCTACGCAGTTATAAATGAGGCTTAGGCATCATTTATACTCTTCCGGCTAAGTTAGGAAGCTTACTTGGTGCATGGTCCGCATATGCACCTTCAACCAACTACCCTTCCCTATATATGTTAATTTGACATTTTTACAACTTAAATTGGGGGACCAAAAATCATTCATCAACTCCCACTTTTACTATTCATGGTTGTTGCCATATATTTCTGAATAACCGGCCTAGATGGATATTCACTGCCAATGCCAACTCCGATGTTCAGCCATGTTGACCGTCCACTGCCAACCCGATGTTCAGCCATGTTGGCTGTCCGCTGCCAACCCGATGTTCATCCATGTTGGTCGTCCGCTGCCAACCCGTTGTTCAGCCATGTTGGCTGTCCGCTGCCAACCCGTTGTTCAGCCATGTTGGCTGTACATTGCCAACCCGATGTTCAACCATGTTGGTTGTACATTGTCAACGCATTGGCCAAGGGCCAATGTTCCTTTTCCTACGCAACGGAAGCTTTGGATGAAGCTAAAAACATGGGTTGTTACAATTTCTGTCGAACATGTCCTTTTTAAACACAAAAGAGACATACCTTCTGATCACATGAGTGATTAGAGATAGTAGTTTTAACAAGATCGTTAGAGGCTTTCTTCCTTCCTAGAGATGTAGCAGTTCCTTGATTAGAGGAAAAGTGTACTTATCTTCAGTACTAGGAAGATTTTGCAGTTCGGCTTCTGCAACTGATTTCATCAGAGAAACACGATTACATGTAGTCATGTTTTCTGATATCACAGTTGAATCAGAACCGATTGGTATAGTTGAATCCACAGAAACATCTTTGGATTGAATAGAGAGTTTACTCAACAGATGTTCAACTTCCAAGGCATCCTTTTTCAGTTTAGCTTCAAGTAGAGTTCGAGAGGAACACACAGTAGCCTTTTCCTCATGAAGAATCCTTAACTGGGAATCACGATCTTTTACCATACCAATGACCATATTGACTTTGTGTTTCAGCCTATTTATTTCAGCTGTCTGGATTCTAACAAATCTTAGAATCGCTGCACTCTCTTTGGTTGCTTCCCTTTCAACTTCAGAGTCAGACTCGTCAGTAAGATAATTAGGCTAACTGAAAAAGCAGGGGTCTAACAACCTCACCCAATATTTATCTTAGCAATCTGTATGGACTAACTCCAATATACTTATAAGAGAATCAACTAGACAGTTAGACTCAATCTTATGAAAAGTATATCAAAGAGTTATATCTCAATCCCTCAATTCAATCCGCAATCAAACAAATAATAATTTGCGAACCCGATTGAATATAAGAGAGATAACTTGAATGGTACCAAAGACCAGTGTTCAAGGATCAATCAATTTCAATCAATAACCAAAGGTTGGATTTACCAATTGATCGATTCAACGCACAACCTGTGATATTTCAATTATATAACAAAATATAATGCGGAAAAGAAATAACACAGACACTAGAAGTTTTGTTAACGAGGAAACCACAAATGCATAAAAACCCCGGGACCTAGTCCAGATCTGAACACCACACTGTATTAAGCCGTTACAGACACTAGCCTACTACAAAGCTAATTTCGGTCTGGAATGTAGTTGAACCCTAATCGATATCACAATGATTCAAGGTACAGTCGTGCTCCTTACGTCTCTGATCCTAGTAGGATACTACGCACTTTATTACCTTAGATGATCTCACCCACAACCAAGAGTTGCTACGACCAAGAGTCGAAGACTTGATAAACAAATTTGTATCACACAGAAAAGTCTATTGAATATATAAATTTGTTTCCCACGGATATACTTACGAGTTTTTGTTTCGTCTTTTGATAAATCAAGGTGAACAGGAAACAATTGATAACCCAGACTTATATTCCCGAAGAATATCCTAGAATTATCAATCACCTCACAATAGTCTTAATCGATTAACGAAAGAAGATATTGTGGAATCACAAACGATGAGACGAAGGTGTTTGTGACTACTTTTCTATCTTTCCTATCGGAGATATAAATCTCAAGCCAATCTTACAATTGTACTCAATCACGATAGAAACAACAAGATCAGATCACGCAACTTCAGAGAAAATAGTTGGGTCTGGCTTCACAATCCCAATGAAGTATTTAAGTCGTTAACCTACAGGGTTTCGTGAAAAACCTAAGGTTAAAGGAGAATCGACTCTAGCTTATACAACTTGTTAGAGCACTGCTCGGTCGAACTCGCAAGCATTGTTATCTCAAGCTTGTTGTCAAGTTTAGTTGCTAAAACTATAAGTCTTGATTTCTAGTTTACTTATAGCTAAGTCTCGTACTAGGATAGAAAGTGTAGATGAGCTCTACACTCCACGACGTTCATCATACAAAGACGAAGAATTACTTAAGGAACTGGTGGAACTTCATCGACTAAAAGGTATGTGATAGACGCATTTATGTGCCTAATATGTCTCAATTGTATATATTGTTAGTGCTCGATTTTGTATTTATTTTGTTATTTTGTGTCTTTGTAGGAATTTATAGAGAAATAAGCTCTTGCGGCAAAATTGGCTCGAAAAGTGGTGTTTTACACCCCCAGAATAAAGTACTAAAGGCACCCCAGAAATGCACCGGAAGCACCCCAAAAATGTGTCGGAGGAACCCCGGAAAAATTACAATCTACGCCCAAAAATTACTAATTGCACCCCATAAGACAAGTGCTAAAGGGACACCCGTGTAGGATTAGGGGGAGGACATCTTCTTCTCAAATTCAAAAAATAAATTTTGGCGGGAAAACTATTTCTTCTCTGGAAGAATTTCGATCGGATGTTTGGACGTGATTTAGTGAGATTCAATCCCTAAAACTTAGTGGGTAGTTGTGATATGTCCTAACAAAGCTATTATGGGTGTTTGTTTCGATCAAATTTGGCTGGATAACTTGGTTTAATCCAAACAGGGAGTTGGAGGGAAAACATGAGCTTGCACGAGTTGTGAGGAATTTAAACGTGTACTGCACATGTTTTGAAGACTTAATCGATATTCTGGAGCGTGAAGAAGGTATAGAAGGAAAGAAATACAGCTGCAAACGCGTGGAGAAGCTAAAACAGGAAATTATTGCCGTGAGAATAAAAATAATAAAGAGAAGAATTTTTGAAGTTATGGAGGAGATTCGATGCATCTTTCGGGTATAAATAGGTTTCCTTAGTACCATACAAGGGGTGTCGAGAGTTTTGGGACTTTAGGAGGGATGAGGAGTGAGAAATCAAGACGAACAGCAAGCTTCATGCTGCTGTTTTCTGCTGGTGCAGGGAAGAAAAAGCCGAAGAACATTGACCCACACAGAACAGTCGCAAAGAAGTATCGTTCTTCAACAGCAGACCACAGTTATCGTTTATAAACAGCACCCGATTGTAACAGTGATTTCTGTAACGGCCATTAAGTGTTGCAGATTCGCTGTATTATTATTTCTCTTCAATAAAAACACCTTTTGAGCCATGATTTATTCTTTTGAGCGTGTTTTAACCATGAAGAGCTAAACGCCAATGCTGGGACGATGGAGGAAGCCTTATTTCACACTTGGGTAATTATATTTAATTCTTTTCATGACTTTTGCACTAATTTTAATTGAAATTTTGATTTGAATTAATTAGTTGTCATTTGATTAGATGGGTCATGCTTAGCTTAGGTGATTTGATGTCCCATACTTAACATTTACATCTAATATTTTGAGAATCTATCTTGGAAAAAATAAGAGTCACTTTATTTTATATTTTTATTGAGCTATAATTGTTAAAAGAATTATTATTTGAACCTTAAGAAATGAATTTGGTGGAATCCTAAGCCCTAGTACCTCTCGCCCACTTTGTTAATATTTTTGTATATAATTTTTATTAAATTTAAAAACTCGAATCTTCACAAGTCTAAGAGTTCGAATAATTTTTACTACACTTCAAAATCACATCAGTATGTGGAGACTTGAACTTATCTATCACTCAAAAAGTCTATCTACTCTATCTCCTATCTTGAGACAAAAGTTGTATTACTATATAGACTTCGATTATACACATTTGCTATTTCAAGTCGAGTTTATCTCGCTCTCGAAATATGTGTTGGTAAGCTTTCGCTTTGACCAAGTTCATCTTTACTCGTGACGAAAGTCATGTTGATTATTTCAATATCTTGAAAATTGCTTTGATGAAAAATAGTGTGTGAATAACCTCTATTTAACATCCTCTAAGAATGTTTTAATGATTGAAATAAAGAGTTTAGAATATGTAACCATCTTTGGATATAAGCATATATAGTGTGTTCGCATATTAGTGTATAAGTCCAAAACCGGGAACCAAATGTATGCATACTTGTGTGTATACAAAATGGTTGATGGAGACTGGGTAAGTATGTGTACCCGTATGCATATTGGCGGAAGTTCACGTCCGTGAATTTCTGTTGAGTTTGGATTTCAAAACCAACTCAATCTGGTTACCTAAGTACGCGTACCCGTACGCATACTGGCGTTAAGTTCACGTCCGTGAATTTCTGCTGAGTTTGAAAACCAAATCAAACTCAAAACAGGTTACTTAAGTACGCATACCCGTATGCATACTAAGGTGTGTTACTTTCTAAAATTGGTTTATTCGTGAACTTAAATTTATATAAACTAAGGAATGCATATTTGCAAACCGTGGCTATAAAGTTCATGAATCGATTCGAGTGAATCAAAACCAATTTTGCTTCGATTGTGTCTTGTATACTTCTATGAGATCTAAGCAATTGAACAACTCTTGAACTAGTTCATTTGAGTCATTTGAACAAGTTATGGTGAAGATAAATAAGGTTGATATGAAAGTGCTCATATGGCTAACCATTTGGTTAACTACTGTTGAACCAACGACTTGTACACGTTTAGGTACGGTTACACAAACCTAAATGACGTATAGTTCATTTGTGTATAACAAGCTAAGTTCGATCTAACGGTTGAAAGAAATTAGCTTGAATCTAATCAGGTTTTCATCTAACGGTGAATATTGAATGCTTTGTTACCAAGGTAACTTAGATTGCAAAACCTGATTTGGAGACTATATAAAAAAGAACTCTAGCAACTGGGAAAGGTAATCCCCACACCTCCTGTGTGATATGTAGCACCCCTAAAGCTAGCAGTTGACTAATTCAAGAGATTAACGAATAAAGAGGCACTAAAGATCTAAAACATTTACTTAAACAATCAATTAAGAAATCTTCTACAAAATTTAACCCAAAACTAGCCCCGCTCTGAAATAAATATATACAAGAACTCCTCTCAAATGATACATATACAATAGTCATTAGGTTTGCAAATAAAATATACAACATAATAAACATAGCCGAAGTTAACCAACTAACGGACTCAACACCTCGAAGCTTCCGCTACGCAACCCTGATCTGTCTCTAAAACTGAAAGTGGGAATGGGTGAGCACATCATCCCTAAAAGGGGTGCCCAGTAGAAATAACATTTAACTTTCAAGAAATCATGGGCAAGACTTGGAAAACAATACATGCTTTCCCAAACATTAAAAAGTGACCAAGTCACTGAAATAAACAAACATGTATATGGACAAACTCCTTCTTCAAACAATTTACTAATATGGTTGTAAATTCCGAACTCGCAAATTCACATCTATATAGCTATGGATGTCGACAATTCCGAACTCGCAAACTGACGACCAATATAAACATAAAAGCTCGAAAGTAAGTAGGTATAAATGCGAAGGAGCGTATCCTATATATACCACAGGTGGAAATTCTTATTTCCCATAACAATTCATAGTGACATTCGAAACATTACAAGTCCTTTCCAAATCATGGAAAGATTAAAAAGAATCAACAGAACAATCATAATACAAACTGAACAATGCATGGAATGCACAAACCGACAATGCATGAGTTAATTAAACATAAACCTTTGTAAAAGAAACAACAATGGTTTCAAAAGAGTTAAATGTAAATTCCCACCTCTTTTGATGACAAGCCACGCCTACCTCGAGATCCACGATCCACTTGTTCATCATTTGAATCGATTCTTGTTAATAAAGACTAACTGTTAATCATACAAGAACTCTAAGAATCTAGCCAAAATGGCTCACACAAAAATTATACAAGGCTATCTAATGGTTCTAAGCCCATTATGGATTTATAGCTTTTCATTCTCTATCTTTAACATAGCTAAGGTTTACTAATTCAATTAGATTGGTTCTATGGTCCATTAGCTAAGTCTTATGAATATCTAAAACTTTGCAGAAGGAACAAAAGACTAATTCGGACCATAAGGGGTCCAAAATATCTAATTAAGAAAGACCGATCACAAGCCCAAGCCCATGACCCGCGGGTTTACTCCGGCCCGGCCCGTTAACAAAAGGTCTGGTCCAACTGATCAACTGACAGTCTTTATCGGTCAATGTGATTCAACTAACGGTCAACATAAGTCCAAAGTCGGATCAACAGTTAAGTTCAGGTCAGGCCAATTACCTAAATCGGTCAACTGAGTCTACTCAGGTTAAAACAGAGAATCCAGTGAGTCACAACGATTCAACTCAGTCAGACTAACTGAGTCAGCTAAACAATTTAGTCAGACCTCTGACTGGGATGACTAACAGGCATACTTCTATGTAGACAAACTTTAACTCTATTTCTTATATTCTCAACTTCTTGTTTAACAATTCAACTTGAATTCACATACAAAATAATAATGAATCTCATTTACAAACAACAACTAAATTTACCTGCAATTGCAGTAGCTGCAGTAACTATCTTCTCAACTCAAACAAACCAGCACAGCTAAACTGCCACTGCATCTCTAAAACTCTCAATTCAACCTTTCTTGTACTTCTCAGTTTCATTATCATTTCTTAGAACCTTGTACTTCACCAGACCATACCCCCTGCAACATCTCAATTCAGTTCCATTCACTCTACAAAGTCACCACCAAACTCAATTACAAATTTACAATAACTTCATAACCACAATCTTCACAATCACCACCAAACTCAATTACAAATTTACAATAACTTCATAACCACAATCTTCACAGCTGCAACAACATTCATTCAAACCTTCTTTCAGTACCCCCATCTCCATAACTGTAACATTGTATCCATACAACAAATCCATACATTCATATCCCCTGAACTTCCACAATACTACCATACCAATCTTAACACAACCATCATCCATTCAAACAAACCACAATCACAAGTAATTCTGCACATTCATCTCAATCCTCATTCCAAAACCTCAATCACATAATCTTCATTTGCTGGATCAGAAACCTTATAGTTCAATCCACTAACTGCAGGTCATCGAACTCATACACATCCATTCTCTACTCTCTGCACATTCAGTTTCTTTCTACAACATCAACCAACCCATTTCAGTTCCAACTCTTTACAACGAACACCAGCAGTTCATTCATATTCTTCATCTGCAACAGTTCCATAATTTACAGCTGCGTCTCAGCTCAACACCACACAAAAACACCAATCTAGAACAATATTCATTTACACATGCCCCTGCACCTTACAACACCACCACAATTAACTCAGCTCAGCCACATATCTATATCATAACCCTTTCAATTCCTAAGGCTAAACCCATGCATAATTCTAACACATATCATCTTCTTAACAACCAACACAACCTGACCTGATCACATCCATAAACAGATTCATACCACAGCGAACTTCATTCACAGTTCATGGAAAGACTTATAAATCCAATATTGGAATTGAACTGATTTTACTATAAGAGCAATTACCTCAATCAGTGCTGCTCAGGAAACTGAGGTCGAATTCTTCCTTCCTTTCCTCAATTGAACAATCATCTCAAAATTAAAAACACCCAACAATCTTCATCGCCATCTTTGATTTACAGAGGAACCCTAATTCTTAAATTGGGAAAGAACAAACACAAACCCTAATACTCTGATTTATCAACTCATCACTTCAACTGTTAAATGAACACAATACCCAACTTTAATCATCCCTCTTGGACATCAATTTCATCTTCTTGAGGTTAATTTCATGAAACCCTAAATTACCTTTTAATTTTGATTCTTCATCAGGAGAGCTTCACATCGTCAATACAACATCAATCCATTCGATCTTCACCCACTAACAACACAAAATCATTATCATCATCTTCATATAGACCTAATTTAAAATCCAGAAAACCCTACTTACTGATCTCTCGATTCAACTTCCTGCTAAACTCAAACAGCAACAACACTACCACCGTGAAATACTCCATGATCTTCTCCACCTCATACCGTCACACGACCTCCTCTTGATCTCTCAATCATTCGCAGAAGAGAGAGAACATGGGAAGAGAAAAAAAAATAAAAAGGAAAAAAAGAAGGACTTTTTAATAAAGTGGCCATGTTTTTATAATGTAATTCATAAAATAACCATTTTTTCGAATGTTTATATAGGGTGGTCGAGATTGATATTTTCCAAAAAACAGGTAACGGCTGTTAAATGCATACGTGTCAGTTAACCTCCTTAGTAAAATACATGTTAACCCTCAGAGAGTTAGTCTGGATCAGTGAGTCAACTCGCCTGAACCAGATTCAGGCCATTATACTCTTCACCCCTGCACAATCCTATCATACATCTAAGTCATTTCTATAGCTTCTCTGTAGCACAACACCAACACATTTTTCTTGTTGTCTTCCACCACCATTGCACTTTCATTTCAGCTGCACCGGCACCCATCAGCTCCACTAAATCACAGCAACCTTCAATAGCACCACACACCTATATACTGCTTTAAACCCTTGTTAGAAACTACACAATCATGATAGCACTCAACTTCCCTTGTCACACTTTTCTACCAGGCCATCAGTTCACAACTCACCCTCTTAGCTCGTTCCTTCCATCTCTTTGTGTCATTCTCTACAAGCAACAACAGAAACAAATCAAACCTATTAATCATTGCATTCTGTTGAACTTGGAACACCTAAACAACTTCATGATACAACCATCTATGCACACTTGCAACATGAGACAACAGCTGCAGTCACTTATCATTTTCTCCCTATAACAACCACTAATTACAACTGCACCTGCAATTTCATTTCTGTTACAACACCATCTTCTTAGCCAATCAACCGCAACAACTCTTCTTTCTTTCTGAACAGCAAAAACACCATTTGAGCCATCATCTCAGCTCAAAACCACCCATAACTTGAGCTCAATCCAAGCAACTTATCATAACTTGGTTATTGCTTGGTCAACAGCTATCAATTTTGCATCCTTGCCAGTGACTGCCAACACCTGCTCATCATTATCTAAAGCAGCAAAACATCAAAATCTCATAATACTTGTCAATTTGAATTCAAGAACAAACTCATTCCTTCAAATCTGTCAGAGATACTCAACAACTGCTTGAACTACACTTCAAACCCTAATTTCTGTCAATATAAAACTTAAATCAAATCCTATCTTGGATTTGTAGAACAACCCAATTTTCTTCATGTCTTTTGTATTAACAGTATCTTCCGTTTCGCATCATCTCGACAAACCCTAAAAATCAATTTCCTGTACCCTTCTCTTTTGAGTTCAAATTGCTCAAACCCATCAGTATTTATCCCACTTTGTTATTCTCTACATCGATGCTTCAATTACAGCTGCAAGAAAACCGTAATTACAAAAGGGGAAAACAGAAACCCTAGAAATACAAATCAATCGATCAATTAAATATCAAAACATTGATTTTCATCATATATTAAGTCACGGGTTTCGTTAATCTCACCTAGATTCAAAGTATTTCAATCCCGATTTGTACCTCATGTTCACTTTATCAAAACCTTCTCTGAAACCCTAAATATCCAGAATTTGTCTTCCAAATACATTTTGGTTCTTCACTAACATCTACGTCTTCACCAATAACGAATTCTTCTCTAATAATCAGTTGCCCTAATCTCTTTAACACCTAACCCTAGTTTCAACATAACAAAGAAAATGAGAGAACGAAAAGAAAGAAGCGAAGAACGAGAGAAAGACGGGGAAAAAATGAAAAGTGATCACACCTTACGCGTCTTTGAAATGGGTAAGGGCATGAAAGTAATTTCTCGGGCCGAATTTGACTTATTCAACGCCTCTGACCGATCTGGTGGGTCCAGGTGTGAAATCTAACATAATGGCCACTTCATAGAAGAATTTAAATTGTTGGCCGGTTTATTAATTATATGGTAGGAAGCTGGCCACTTTGTTATTTTTCCCAAGAAAGAAAGAAGAGAGATCGAGTTTATCTTCTCGATCGGGTCTAGATAAGACCAAAAGAAGTTTATGGAACACCTGATGAATTGGATAAGGGCATCCCCAGACGGTCTAATGGAAAAAAGACTATTTTTCCCTTCTCGCTATTCCTATGATTTCTTCTTCGTCCGGTATTCGAAGACACGCTCGAGTAGTCTAACTCGCATAACTTTTCGAGATCTATCCAATGATACTAGTTTCGTATCTAAATTGATGTTAGATTAATTTCTATTAATTAACATCTGTGTTAAATTATTCGAGTTATTAGCAGCTAAATCGTCTCTTGACTATCGCTAGACCAGTCAAATATCATTGACGAGCTTGAGGGTCTTTACATGATACTAGTTATATAAGCTAGAGTCGGTTCTCCTTTAACCTTAGGTTTCTATCGAGACCGTGTAGGTTAACGACTTGAAGACTTCATTGGGATTGTGAAGCCAGACCCAACTATTTTCTTTGTAGTTGCGTGATCTTATCTTGCCCGATTCTATCGTATTGAGTACAATTGAAATAATTGACTCGAGATTAATTTCTCCGACAGGCAGGATAAAAGTAATCACAAACATCTTCGTTTCATCGTTTGTGATTCCACAATATCTAGTTTTGCCATCATACGATTTAGATTCTTGTGAGGTGATTGATAATTCTAGGATGTTCTTCGGGAATATAAGTCCGGGTTATCGATTGGTTCATGTTCACCTTGATTTATCAAAAGACGGAACAAAACTCGTAGGTATTTTTGTGGGAGACAGATTTATCTATCTTGTAGACTTTTCTGTGTAAGACAGATTTGTTTATTAAAGTCTTTGACTTTGGGTCGTAGCAACTCTTAGTTGTGGGTGAGATAAGCTCTGGGAATCAAGTGCGTAGTATCCTGCTAGGATCAGAGATGTAAAAAGTGCAACTGTACCTTGGATCAGTGTGAGATTGATTGGGGTTCAACTACATTCCAGACCGAAGTTTGTTTGTAGTAGGCTAGTGTCTGTAGTGGCTTAATACAGTGTGTGTTCAATCTGGACTAGGTCCCGGGGTTTTTCTGCATTTGCGGTTTCCTCGTTAACAAAACTTCTGGTGTCTGTGTTATTTCTTTCCGCATTATATTTTGTTATATAATTTAAATATCACAGGTTGTGCGTTGAATCAATTAATTGGAAAAACCGACCTTTGGTTGTTGATTGAAATTGATTGATACTTGAACATTGGTCTTTGGTACCGATCAAGTTAATTTCTCTTGTATTCAATTAGACTCGCAGATTTCTATTTGCTTGAGTAAGGATTGAATCAAGAAATTGAGATATAACTCTTTAATATACTTTTTATTAAGATTGAGTCTGACTGTCTAGTTGATTCTCTTAAAAGTATATTGGAGGTAGTCCATACAGATTGCTAAGCGAATTATTAGGTGAGGTTGTTGTACCCCTATTTTTTCAATTGGTATCAGAGCAGGCAAACACGTTTAAGACCTTATAAGTCTGTGTTTGTAGCGATCTGACTCTATGGACGACAATAATATCTTTGATAAACGCGTCACTAGAAACAAAAGTTCTGTTTCAACAATATCTATTAAAGAGAAAGATTCGTCAATCTCAAATATAGATGAACCTAGTGTTCTGACGAAATAGACTGACACTGACATGTGTTATCCCGATTACCCTTCAAAAGAGTCTATCTCTGTTAATAAAAGGGAATCAGTTGAAGAGAGTAAACTGATTCTAAATCTCGTTAGAATCCTAGCTGATAGATTTAATCGGTTGAAAAATGTTCTTCTCGGTATAGTAAGAGACTGTGACTCTAAAGAAAAATCTCCCTGTAAAGAAAATACTGAAGTTCAGTCTTCACGTATCTTACTCAAGGAGAGCCTCAAAAATGATGCTTTGGAAATTGAACATCTCTAGAGTAAACTCTCGATTCAAGGATGTTTCAAAAAGTCCACTATTCCATCCACTTCTATTGCAACTGAGAGAGTTCCAGTTTCAGAAGTAAAATTGGAATTCCCTTCTATTGGAAAAGATGTGCCTATAACCTCTTCTAATCAAGGATGTTGCACATCACATGGAAGGAAGAAATCTCCAAACAATGATGTCAAGACGATACCTTCTAATCACTCTCATGATCAAAAAGTGTGTCTCTTTTGTGATTCAAAAGGGCCTGTTAAGCAAAATAGAAACTCTAGGTTGAATAACAATTCCATTGTTCGACTTCAACACACCTTAGACTTAATCCTCAAAGGTGTAACTGACATTCGTATGTATAAACCAATTAGTTTCAGCACTCACCCTGTGTATTCTACCAAGAAAGTCAGTTCTATGAGTTCCTCAAATGCTCAGAAGCATAACAAACGTCTCAACAAAAATCGTCTGAGAAGAGGTCAAGTTTTTTCTTCTATCAAAAAGGGAAATAATGTTACCTTTGAACAAAGTATCAGGAGAAGGAAGCGAAAATGATGATATGGAAAAAAACCTAAAAGTGATAATTGAAGGTTATAAAGAAATCGTCAACAGGCTGTCAACCGCCTCCAGTCAAAATTCTTCTGGTAAGATCTCAAACCCTGTCTCGTACTTTGATGATAGTAAGTTTTATGATAATTTTTCACATCAAAAGAGATTCTTTCCGAGACTTGAAAGGAAAAAGAGACTCAACCATGAACATCGTTCATTTAATGAACTTAAAGCTCATTCTTGTGCTAATTTATCACAAGGGTTGAGAACTTACTCATAAAAATCCTGTTGAGTAAGTTGTGCTAATAATCAGGTATACTTTTGTCAAAATTGTTTTTTGTTTAATTGAGTTATTTTCTTATCGTTTATAGCTAAACTATTGTATACGGATAACTTTGCTTAAGTATTTGCTGTGTCTGAAGATGTTCATCGTTTTGCCCTCTTTTTGCCTTGCTTTCAAAGAAGTTTTCGTCGCAACTATATTGCTTGCTACTCTTATGATCCAAATTGTTTCTCCACAGATATATAGAATTTATTGAGCCAAAATTTTGTGAAGGTATTCACGTAGCAAAATTTCTGTTGTGTCGTAAAATACGACTCTTTGTGTTTTTATTTTATGGGTAAAGTTGTGTTCGTACGGGTACCCATGTTACCGTCACGAATAAATTTTTGGAAACCCTAAAAATTACCTTCCCTAAGAAAACATTTAAATACCCAACCCCTTGAGTCACGAACACATACTCTGGGTTATTCTGTGCTATGTCAAGAATGTCTTCATTTTCACACTCTGGTGATTTTGCAAGAGGTTTTCTTGATAAAGGTATTGGTTTCGAGTCCAAAGGGAAGAAGAAACGAACCCTAGTAGAAGATGATCATCCTAATGCCTCATGCTACTATGCCTATATACATCAGGATGTTGAGAATAAGGATATGGTTTCTGCTGAAGTGGTTCATGATTTTCTTAAATATTTTGAGGAAGCAAAACTGCAGCTCGTTGATACTTTGAAAAGTCTTGATGTGTTAAGAACTGAGTTGAAAAAGGTTACTTATAACCTTGGTCTCATAAAGACACGTGTTAAAGATCTTCTCAATGAGGATGTCTTCTTTGAAGAAGCAGTAGATGTTGTCAATCACAAGCTCAAAGACCTCAAGGCTCGTGAGAATTCCGAAACGTCTATGTGAATTCAGTTCGTGTTCGGCTTTGGTGGTTTAGGAGTCTATCTTTGTTCATTAGCTTGTTGATTTTATTTTGTCTAGGAAATCTTCTTATGAGAATTTTATTCTTGTGTTTTTAAGAAGAATAACTAGAGTTTAGAATATCCATTATTGTGATTACACATAGCTATGTCCAACGTTTTCATCTTCATTGTTTTTAGATTTATTGGTTTAAATTCTAAATTATTTTTGTTTGGAAGATGATTTTCGCAGTATTAATCTTTATGGTTTTATATATTGCAATTTGTTATGGGATATGTGTGTTTCCGTCCGCGAACTATGATTGTCCCATACGTTGTCAAAAGTTAAGTCTTTCGTACGCTGATATGCAAGTATTGATAAAAGAATGAATGAACTTTTGACAAAAACAGAAGTTAAGCCTTTTATGTCATTATGCAAATATTGATGGAAAAAAGGATGAGCTTTTGTTTACAAAGATTAAGTCTATTGTATGTCATTGTGCAAATAGTGATGGAAGATAGAATGAATCTTTGTCTATTCCGCAGTATTGATCTTCCCTGATCCATATTTTTTTATGCATATACTGTGTGGCTCCGTAAGTCTTCTTATGTTGAGCATTTCCAATTAGATTAATCATGGGTTTTCTTGTGGTTAATTCAATTGAGTATTTTGGATACAATTTCATATTCTTATATGATTTGTTGTTTTCCAAAGAAATCCTTCTTTTCTTGTAAAAGTAAGGCCGCTCTTGTTGTTCTTTCGGGAATGACATTATATGGGGGAGAGTTCTTATTTGAACTTGTGCTTTATTGCCAAATCTTTGTGGGGAGGGCGGCTATGGAATATTATAGGGGTTATCTTGTATCTTTATAAACTCCTTGATGAATGCATTTAGTTTCGGCTATATGATTACATCTAAAAAGTTGATATGTGCTTTATTTTGGTCATGAAATGTCTCTATGGAAATTTTCATTAGGATCCCATTAGTTTTCGTACCTTTGCCAATTTTGTTGACAAAATGGGGAGAATTAATGTGTAGTTCACACTACAAATACATATAGTTTTCGGATCATTATGTAAGGGGGAGTGGTTTCCATATGAGATGGAGTATTGACTAAGGGGGAGTGATACATATCACCATAGTATTGTGATACAATTTAACTTTGATGTTGTGTAATAATACTATGACACTGTGTAACAATGATTGAGTGCTTTTGTTTTCTCATTGTTATGGATATGGATTTTCAACAACGATGATGCTAAACTTACAACCTTTGGAATCATTGGAGTACTTGAAAGTGACGAAGATTTTGAGTAATGTTGAAGAACCAAGGAGATCAAGCATGTGGAAGAGAAGATGCAAAGTTTATTTTTTGTAATCCATATGTATTGATAGTTTTGCCACTAAAATTGACAAAGGGGGAGATTGTTAGAGCACTGCTCGGTCGAACTCGCAAGCGTTGCTATCTCAAGCTTGTTGTCAAGTTTAGTTGCCAAAACTATAAGTCTTTATTTCTAGTCTACTTATAGCTAAGTCTCGGACTAGGATAGAAAGTGTAGTTGAGCTCTAGACTCCAAGGTGTTCATCATACAAAGACGAAGAACTACTCAAAGAACTGGTGGAACTTCATCGACTAAAAGGTATGTGGAGACTTGAACTTATCTATCACTCAAAAATTCTATCTACTCTATCTCCTATCTTGAGACAAAAGTCGTATTACTATATAGACTTCGATTATACACATTTGCTATTTCAAGTCGAGTTTATCTCGCTCTCGAAATATGTGTTGGTAAGCTTTCTCTTTGACCAAGTTCATCTTTACTCGTGATGAAAGTCATGTTGATTATTTCAATATCTTGAAAATTACTTTGATGAAAAATAGTATGTGAATAACCTCTATTTAACATCCTCTAAGAATGTTTCAATGATTGAAATAAAGAGTTTAGAATATGTAACCATCTTTGGATATAAGCATATATAGTGTGTTCGCACATTAGTGTATAAGTCCAAAACCGGGAACCAAATGTATGCATACTTGTGTGTATACAAAATGGTTGATGGAGACTGGGTAAGTATGCGTACCAGTACGCATACTGGCAGAAGTTCACGTCCGTGAGTTTTTGCTGAGTTTGGATTTCAAAACCAACTCAATCTGGTTACCTAAGTACGCGTACCCATACGCATACTGACGGAAAGTTCACGTCCTTGAATTTCTGCTGAGTTTGAAAACCAAATCAAACTCAAAACCGATTACTTAAGTACGCATACCCGTACGCATACTTAAGTGTGTTACTTTCTAAAATTGGATTATTCGTGAACTTAAATTTATATAAACTAAGGAATGCATATTTGCAAACCATAGCTATAAAGTTCATGAATAGATTCGAGTGAATCAAAACCAATTTTACTTCGATTGTGTCTTGTATACTTCTATGAGATCTAAGTAATTGAACAACTCTTGAACTAGCTCATTTGAGTCATTGAACTAGTTATGGTGAAAATGAATAAGGTTGATATGAAAGTGCTCATATGGCTAACCATTTGGTTAACTACTGTTGATCCAACGACTTGTACACGTTTAGGTACGGTTACACAAACCTAAATGACGTATAGTTCATTTGTGTATAACAAGCTAAGTTCGATCTAACGATTGAAAGATATTAACTTGAATCTAATCAGGTTTTCATATAACGGTGAATATTGAATACTTTGTTACCAAGGTAACTTAGATTGCAAACCCTGATTTGGAGACTATATAAAGGAGAACTCTAGCAACTGGGAAAGGTAATCCCCACACCTCCTGTGTGATACTAGTTGTATAATCTAGAGTCGATTCTCCTTTAACCTTAGGTTTCTATCGAGACCCTGTAGGTTAACAACTTGAAGACTTCATTGGGATTGTGAAGCCAGACCCAACTATTTTCTTTGTAGTTGTGTGATCTGATCTTTCCCGATTCTATCGTATACCGTCAAGGAAGTAGGCGCCTGGGCCGGAGTACAATTGAAATAATTGACTCGAGATTAATTTCTCCGATAGGCAAGATAAAAGTAATCACAAACATCTTCGTCTCATCATTTGTGATTCAACAATATCTAGTTTCGCCATCATACGATTTAGATTATTGTGAGGTGATTGATAATTCTAGGCGTTCTTCGGGAATATAAGTCCGGGTTATCGATTGGTTCCTGTTCACCTTGATTTATCAAAAGACGAAATAAAACTCGTAGGTATTTTTTTGGGAGACAGATTTATCTATTCTTGTAGACTTTTCTTGTAACACCCCGTGTTTTTAGCATGGCGTATGCTAAAAGGTGCGCCATGGCCCGAGATGAAGCTTCATCGAAAGCCTTTGTTGCGTAGGAAAAGGAACATTGGCCATCGGCCAATGCGTTGACAATTGGCTGAACATCGGGTTGGCAGCGAACGGCCAACATGGCAGAGCATCGGGTTGGCAGCGAACGGCCAACATGGCTGAACATCGGGTTGGCAGCGGATGGCCAACATGGCTGAACATCGTGTTGGCAGCGGACAGCCAACATGGCTGAACATCGGGTTGGCAGCGGACGGCCAACATGGCTGAACATCGGGTTGGCAGCAGACAGCCAACATGGCTGAACATCGGGTTGGCAGCAGACAGCCAACATGGCTGAACATCGGGTTGGCAGTGGACGGTCAGCATGGCTAAACATCGGAGTTGGCATTGGCAATGAACAGCCATCTTGGCCGGTTATTCAGAAATATATGGCAACAACCATGAATAGTAAAAGTGGGAGTTGATAAATGATTTTTGGTCCCCCAATTTAAGTTGTAAAAATGCCAAATTAACATATATAGGGAGGGGTAGTTGGTTGAAGGTGCATATGCGGACTATGCACCAAGTAAGCTTCATAGCTTAGCCGGGAGAGTATAAATGATGCCTAAGTCTCATTTATAATTGCATAACCTTCCCAATGGAGCGTATTGAGCATGGGAATCACTATTCCATGCCGTGGGCTAAATATGCATTCCTTTGATGTATTTTGACGGAACAACCTATACGGACTAGGTCATTACCATTATTGCTTGGCCACGGCCTCGCAAACGAGTTGGTTTAAGTTTTCTGTCCCTTCAGGGATGAACTACGGTCTGTGCTTGATCCCTTTGGAGTAGGGAAGGGTACGTAGGCAGCCGTAGTGAGTTGCGGCATTATTGGTCCAGCACTTTGTCGCTCATATCATCTATTTGAGAGATGATTGCGGCACATTGGCCTCTCATATCATCTAAGATCGGTAACTCGACATGGGAGATGATTGTGGCCAAACTTGGTGAGACAAGTTGACGTAGATGAGCAAGTTATAGCCTATCTGGAAGCTAAAAACCCGATTGTCGTAATTTAGCTCAAGACGGGTTTAAATTGATTGGAAATGACCCAACGATCAAGACGTGATCTGTGTATCACGGTCTTGGAATTTTAGCCAAATTCCATCGTTTAGGCCTCAAAAGGCCGTTTTTGCTTTCTTAATAAACCCTTTGCAGAGCAGCGGTAAGTTTGAACGTTGTGGAAGCTAAGTTAGCTGTATCATGCTCCACGAGCATGCTTGCAAGGGAAAATGGACGTGCATTTGCCAAGCTTTAAGGCCCGGACCGTAGCTTCATCATGGCGCACCGGGGAAGTTATGGCATGCACGCCCAGGCGTAATTTTCTGGTCTGTCACATTTTTGTGTGAGACAGATTTGTTTATTAAAGTCTTCAACTTCGGGTCGTAGCAATTCTTGGTTGTGGGTGAGATCAGTTAAGGGAATCAAGTGCGTAGTATCCTGCTGGGATCAGAGACGTAAGGAGCGCAACTGTACCTTGGATAAGTGTGAGATTGATTGGGGTTCAACTACAATCCATACCGAAGTTAGTTTGTAGTAGGATAGTGTCTGTAGCAGCTTAATACAGTGTGTGTTAAATTTAGACTAGGTCCCGGGGGTTTTCCGCATTTGCGGTTTCCTTGTTAACAAAACTTCTGGTGTCTGTGTTATTTCTTTTCCACATTATATTTTGTTATATAATTGAAATATCACAGGTTGTGCGTTGAATCAATCAATTGGGAAATCCGACCTTTGGTTGTTGATTGAAATTGATTGATACTTGAACATTGATCTTTGGTACCGTTCAAGTTAATTTCTCTTGTATTCAATTAGACTCGAAGATTTCTATTTGCTTGAGTAAGGATTGAATCGAGAAATTGAGATATAACTCTTTAATATACTTTTTATTAAGATTGAGTCTGACTGTCTAGTTGATTCTCTTAAAAGTATATTGGAGTTAGTCCATACAGATTGCTAAGCAAATTATTGGGTGAGGTTGTTTGTGACGGATCAGAAAATCTGGACTTCCAGAGAACCGGGTTTCGGCCCGCTTAGCAAACTCCGACTCTCCGATATGCCACTCAAGTAACCAGACCTTCAAATTCTTCTGAGCAACTCGAATTTGAATCACCCAAACTGCATATTAAGCAAGCACGCTTAGTATTTATTCTCCAATTATGAGAGACGACCAGTTGTCAAAACGAGAGACGGCCAGTTGCCAAAAATAATAAACTTATACAGCCAGTTGCCGAAATGGAAGATGACCAGTTGCCAACTCCAATAATATACGTCCAGTAGCCGATTATAACAATTTATATGGCTAGTTGCCAAAAATGGAAGAAGGCCAGTTGCCAACTCCAATAATTTACACGGCCAGTTGCCGAATTTAACAAGTTATATGGCTAGTTGCCAAAAATGGGAGGCAAGTTGCCAACCCCAATAATTTATACGGCCAGTTGCCGAATTTAACAAGTTATATGGCCAGTTGCCAAAAATGGGAGAAGACCAGTTGCCAACCCCAATAATTTATGCGACCAGTTGCCGACTCCAATAATTTACATGGCCAGTGGCCGAATTTAAAAAGTTATATGGCCAGTTGCCAAAAATGGGAGGCCAGTTGCCAACCGCAATAATTTATATGGCCAGTTGCCGAATTTAAAAAGTTATATGGCCAGTTGCCAAAAATGGGAGAAGGCCAGTTGCCAACTCCAATAATTTATGCGGCCAGTTGCCGACTCCAAAAATTTACACGGCCAGTTGCCGAATTTAACAAGTTATATGGCCAGTTTCCAAAAATGGGAGAAGGCCAGTTGCCAACCCCAATAATTTATGCGGCCGGTTGCCGATGACAAGGTTGCAATCATCTCCGAATAGATGGTATGAACTGCCAAAACAGCAACCAATCTTTCAGATGATATGAACACTCTTGTAGAGTTGTGCTGAACCGCATAGCGGTTTCCTACGTACCCTCTCCGTTGCTCGAAGGGATCAAGCACGACCGTAGTTCGTCACTTCATTTAGATAGTATGAATTTCCCACAGCGGCAACAACTATCTCTTAGATGATATGAACTACTTTACTTTAGTAGCAATCATCTCATGCTTAGATAGTATGAACTACTATCCATAACAGTAACTATCCCCATCATAGCAGTAACTATTTTTAGCATTAGATAGCATGGATAATATGAGATGCATAACAACAACTATCCCTAGCATATCGTATCACCAACAACAACCTTAGTAGTTGTCAATTAATGGAAAGATATCAACCTATGTACCTTTTCATGCCACTCAAAATCAACAAGAAATGAAATACATTTGCAATTTCAACTAAAACAGAGATATCCTCCACGATTTCTAATGTGTCTCTATTTATAAGCCACACTTCTCATTATTGCACAATCCATTTGTAATGAATTTAAATTACTTGATGATTAATAAAAACAACGATCAGCGTCTTCACATAATAAAAGTCACTAAAGATTTAGAGGTATAAAAATACAGATCTCGTAAGCAAGAGCTCGCGCATTACCACATAACAAAAGAGTTCTTACATAAACCAAGCAGGTTAGAATATTTCATTTCCAAGTCTATTCCAATTCGTAGCCTACGAAAAGTTATAACTATAAAGATTCAATAGTGAATTGCAACTAAATATAGATCACCAGATTCGATAGTGAATTGCAACTAAGTATAGATCACCTGTAGCATACACCAAACATCATACGAAGAAGGTCCGATATGACACTATCATATGCCAAATATCATTGAAATCATAAAATAAATAAGAGCATAAATAATTTATGCTCATCAGATATTAAATTACAATGACAGTTCCATAACTTTACTAACATTTCGAAAACGTTAATCTAAATGTGCCAAAGAAATGAGAATAATTGTGA
Organism: Papaver atlanticum; assembly: GCA_023531105.1. Classification (NCBI taxonomy): domain Eukaryota; kingdom Viridiplantae; phylum Streptophyta; class Magnoliopsida; order Ranunculales; family Papaveraceae; genus Papaver; species Papaver atlanticum. Next base: position 824,432 of record JAJJMB010012081.1, read on the forward strand.
TAAAACAAATGAGAATCTTCACTTCTGTGTATTTGTCATAACTAGAGTATATCCTTACAATACAAAACCACCACTTATAAACTAATGACGACTTCAAACTAGATAACAGAACTAGTGACTCTAGTGAACATCGTAAGATCGTTAAGAATTATTAGTTCTTTAGAAAGTAGTAAGAAAACAAAGCACATAAACTAAAAGGGTCAAACTCTGAGAGAGTGCCTACTTCTGCTAGTGAATATAGATAGATAGGAGCAAACTTAAGGTAATTGGAGGAAACAAATCAAGAATGGAAATCCTTTGTAATGCTATGTATATTCATTCAATCTTGGAGTATAGTATTCCACTAATCATACTCACTAAAATCAAGTATTCCACTATTGAACCATGGCCAATAAAGACCTACTGAAATATGTTTATGTGCTAAACTATTTAATCGGACAACCGCATAACAAACTGACATTATAGAAAGGAAGCTAATAAAGTGAAAATGACATTTCCATTAGGCATAACATCTACTAGCATTCTGTGTCGGTTTCCTTTGAGGAAATAAATAATGCATCTAAAATGGGAACATCACCACCAAATACTACCTGTATCATCTGTTTTTGCCTAAGCTATAAGCTATAGATTTCATACATTCACCATGCGATAGCTAGCACGAGCCATAAAATAATAATTAACCATCGAATTTGTTACCCACGATAAGTAAACATTTATGTTCATATCCATCTTAATAATCTAAAAGAAAAAGCCAAGTCAAATGACAACCAAGTCCAAAAGAAATAAGGAAAGCATATTGAATATCAAGGTTAGGCCATAATGGAAAGTGTGTCAAATTACATAAACAACATCAATGACTAACCAAAACATTATACCACACTTGCTTGATCCATAAATCCGATGAACCAAATTCAATTTAATCATTGCATATGTAGATAAAACCCCTTTATAGAAAGGCACAACAATTTAGAATGCAACCTCCCAAACGCCTTCATGCTAACACATATATAAAACACGACTTAGAACTACCAAACATGGTCGTATTTTATACAGTTGTATTATCACTTAGGTTAGAACAGCATACTAAAAATTCACCACATTCTAACGGTTCATCTAAGAGATACAATCATTACAAGTTGACTGATTTCACTATCAACATACTAAATTCAGTCCCAATCCTTTTACATTTTGAGGTAACTATAATGATCATCTCTTCTTGAAAATTTAACAGCAAATCACTTTTATTATACTATGCAACATACTAAAATATCAGCTTAATCCGGTAAACGGATATTGAGATGCATTATAAACAGTTGTTGTCCAAAACTGCAGTTCAGCAAAACACACTCCTAATCACTCTAGAGTTTCGGGTACCATACTATGCCTGACCATCCTCAAATTTTAACCCAATTTTCCTGGTACATCTAAGAACAATATATCCAAAATCAAAGAGATTTGACGGTTGGATTTCAGTTTATAGCTCCAACATTGATTACGTTTTGGATATCAGAAAAACAAATCCGAAATTCAAGTTAGGTTTTGACCTAGATTAAATTCCCAATTTATCAATTTACATATAAACATAATTAGATATGAAGACCCCTAAATATACATATCAAAATTAAATTGAAGATTTCATCAATTTATAAGTCATGAGCAAAAGAAATAAAATCCGTAAGCTTACTAACAAAATGATTAATAATTACCAATTCTTCAAAATCAAGGAAGAAGAATATCTATTACGGACAACGATTTTGGGAAACATGATATTAAACCCAAAATAGAAGAAATTTCCCTAACCTCTCCAGCCACTCCCAAGTCAAGAAATCTCTAGCAACAACATCATCGTTATGAGATTCATCTTACGAATCAACCGATTTGTTAATCAAAACTTTAACATCCTTGGTTTCAATTGTAGGAAGACATCCCTAGAGAAAGAGAAATCCTCAAAACTTACTCCACCAGCAGCACCACCACCTTTCTTCTTCTTAAAAATATTATTATGGCAAGGAGAGAAGAAAATGTGTAAACAACTTAATCAGTTCTTTTTTTCTATGGATCTAAAAATGCCCTCCTTTTAATTGGAAAGAAAAATATAAGTACTCAAGACTTAAAACATGTAAGAAGGCAAGGACTATAATTGAAACGTGTCGAAATATGCAATATTTATATTGGCACTCATTGCTTGGATAAAGTTCCCACCAACAACTAAAGGCACTTCCATTTTAGATTCATGGGCTTTACTGGGTGTGAAATTTTAAATTTTACCCAAATGGCTTGAGAGAAACCTGAGAAAAAGTCTAGGGCATTACATCATTACCCCCTTTAGAGAACTTCGTCCTGAAGTTCAAACTAAAATCATAAGTAAAGAGAGATACCTGTAGTCGTTGCTTGAGTAGAAGGCTGGCGAGTTCCAAACACAGTCCCGTTGGAACCGGAACTGCTCTGATACCAACTATGACGGATCATAAAATCTAGACTTCCAACGAACCAGCTTTCAGCCCACTTAGCAAACTCCGACTCTCCGATACGCCACTCAAGTAACCAGATGTTCAAATTCTTCTGAGCAACTCGAATTTGAATCACCCAAACTGCATAATAAGCAAGCACACTTAGTATTTATTCTCCAATTATGAGAGACGACAAGTTGTCAAAATGAGAGACCGCCAGTTGCCGAAAATAATAGACTTATACGGCCAATTGCCGAAATGGAAGATGACCAGTTGCCAACTCCAATAATATACGACCAGTTGCCGATTCTAACAATTTATATGGCCAGGTGCCAAAAATGGAAGAAGGCCAGTTGCCAACTCCAATAATTTACACGGGCCAGTTGCCAAATTTAACAAGTTATAGGGCCAGTTGCCAAAATTGGGAGGCCAGTTTCCAACCCCAATAATTTATACGGCCAGTTGCCGAATTTAACAAGTTATATGGCCAGTTGCAAAAAATGGGAGAAGGCCAGTTGCCAACCCCAATAATTTATGCAGCCAGTTGCCGACTCCAATAATTTACACGACCAGTTGCCAAATTTAACAAGTTATATGGCCAGTTGCCAAAAATGGGAGGCCAGTTGCCAACCCCAATAATTTATGCGGCCAGTTGCCGATGACAAGGAGAAGGCCAGTTGCCAACCCCAATAATTTATGCGGCCAGTTGCCTATGACAAGGTTGCAATCATCTCCGAATAGATGGTATGAACTGCCAAAACAGCAACTAATCTTTCAGATGATACGAACACCCTTGTAGAGTTGTGCTGAACCGCATAACGGCTGCCTACGTACTCTCTCCATTCCTAGAAGGGATCAAGCACGACCATAGTTCGTCACTTCATTTAGATAGTATGAATTTCCCACAGTGGCAACAACTATCTCTTAGATGATATGAATTACTTTACTTTGGTAGCAATCATCTCATGCTTAGATAGTATGAACTGCTATCCATAACAGTAACTATCCCCATCGTAGCAGTAACTATTTTTAGCATTAGATAACATGGATAGTATGAGCTGCATAACAACAACTATCCCTAGCATATCGTATCACCAACAACAACCTTACTAGTTGTCAATTAATGGAAAGATATCAACCTCTGTACCTTTTCATGCCACTCAAAATCACAAGAAATGAAATCCATTTGCAATTTCGACTAAAACAGAGATATCCTCCACGATTTTTAATGTGTCTCTATTTATAAGATACACTTCCCATTATTGCACAATCCGGTTGGAATGAATTTAAATTACTTGATGATTAATAAAAACAACGAACATCGTCTTCACATAATAAAAGTCACTAAAGATTTAGAGGTATCAAAATACAGATCTTGTAAGCAAGGGCTCGCGCATTACCACATAACAAAAGAGTTCTTACATAAACCAAGCAGGTTAGAATATTTCATTTCCAAGTCTATTCCAATTCGTAGCCTAAGAAAATTTATGACTATAAAGATTCAATAATGAATTGCAACTAAATATAGATCACCAGATTCGATAGTGAATTGCAACTAAATATAGATCACCTGTAGCATACACCAAACATCATATGAAGAAGGTCCGATACGACACTATCATATGCCAAATATCATTGAAATCACAAAATAAATAATAGCATAAATAATTTCTGCTCATCAGATATTAAATTACAATGACAGTTCCACAACTTAACTAACATGTCAAAAACGTTAATCTAAATGTGCCAAAGAAATGAGAATAATTATGATAAAACAAATGAGAATCTCCACTTCTGCGTATTTGTCATAACTAGAGTATATCCTTACAATACAAAACCACCACTTATAAACTAATTACGACTTCAAGCTAGATAACAGAACTAGTGACTCTAGTGAACACCGTAAGATCGTTAAGGATCATTAGTTCTTTAGAAAGTAGTAAGAAAACAAAGCACATAAACTAAAAGGGTCAAACTCTGAGAGAGTGCCTACTTCTGCTAGTGAATATAGATAGATAGGAGCAAACTTAAGGTAATTGGAGGAAACAAATCAAGAATGGAAATCCTTTGTAATGCTATGTATATTCATTCAATCTTGGAGTATAGTATTCCACTAATCATACTCACTAAAATCAAGTATTCCACTATTGAACCATGGCCAATAAAGACCTACTAAAATATGTTTATGTGCTAAACTATTTAATCGGACAACCGCATAACAAACTGACATTATAGAAAGGAAGCTAATAAAGTGAAATGACATTTCCATTAGGCATAACATCTACTAGCATTCTGTGTCGGTTTCCTTTGAGGAAATAAATAGCACATCTAAAACGGGAACATCACCACCAAATACTACCTGTATCATCTGTTTTTGCCTAAGCTATAAGCTATAGATTTCATACATTCACCATGCGATAGCTAGCACGAGCCATAAAATAATAATTAACCATCGAATTTGTTACCCACGACAAGTAAACATTTATGTCCATATCCATCTTAATGATCTAAAAGAAAAAGCCAAGTCAAATGACAACCAAGTCCAAAAGAAATAAGGAAAGCATACTGAATATCAAGGTCAGTCCATTATGCAAAGTGCGTCAAATTACATTAACAACTTCAATGACTAACCAAAACATTATACCACACTTGCTTGATCCATAAATCTGACGAACCAAATTTAATTTGATCATTGCATATGTAGATAAAACCCCTTTATAGAAAGGCACAACAATTTAGAATGCAACCTCCCAAATGCCTTCATGCTAACACATATACACCCTCCGTCCCAATTTAGTTGAAGGTTTAGGTGTTTTCACGTAGATTAAGAAAATGGAAAGAGATTATATTTTTTCCATGTATATCCCTTAATAATAATTGTTATAATATTTAAATCTCATAGTTTTTTGTTCCTTGTTTCTAGTGGTTAATTTCAATGCAATGACAAATCAGGAAAAAAGTGAGAAAAATATGAAAACCTTAATCTATTTTGGGACTAGAAAAAAACCGTAAACCTTAAAGTAAAATAGGACGGAGGGAGTATAAAACACGACTTAGAACTACCAAACATGGTCGTATTCCTATGAGATTCATGGGCTTTACCGGGTATGAAATTCTACCCAAATGGCTTGAGAGAAACCTGAGAAAAAGTCTCGGGCATTACATTGTTGTACCCTCACTTTTTCACAACTAGTATCACACAGGAGGTGTGGGGATTAGGTTTCCCAGTTACTAGAGTTCTCCTTTATATAGTCTTCAAATCAGGGTTTGCAATCTAAGTTACCTTGGTAACAAAGCATTCAATATTCACCGTTAGATGAAAACCTGATTAGATTCAAGATAATATATTTCAACCGTTAGATCGAACTTAGCTTGTTATACACAAATGAAATGTAACTTCATTTAGGTTTGAGTAATCATACCTAAACGTGTACACTTAGTTGGTTCAACATAGTTAACCAATGGTTAGCCATATGAACACTTTCATATCAACCTTATTCATCTTCACCATAACTAGTTCAAATGACTCAAATGAACTAGTTAGAGAGTTGTTCAATTGCTAAGATCTTATAGAAGTATACAAGACACAATTGAAGCAAAATCACTCGAATCGATTCATGAACATTATAGCCACGGTTTCCAAAGATTGCATTCCTTAATATATAAATGTTTTAGTTCATGAACAAACCGATTTTAGAAAGTAACCTACTTAAGTATGCATATGGGTACACGTACTTAAGTAACTTAATTGAGTTTGTTTTTCACTTTCAAACTCCGGCAGAAATTCACGGACGTCAACTTTCCGCCAGTATGCGTACGGGTACGCATACTCACCCGGATTTCCAACAACCGCCAGTACGCATACGTGCACGCATACTTTGGGTTCCTGGTTTTTGGACTTTTACACAAATGTGAAAACACACCATGTTTATATCCAAAGATGGTTACATGTTCTAAACTCTCATTTCAATCATTGAAACTTTCTTAGAGGATGTTATATAGTTGTTATTCACAAACTATTTTTCATCAAAGCGATTTTCAAGTTATTGAAATAATCAACATGAATTTCGTCACGAGTAAAGATGAACTTGGTCGAAGAGAAAGCTTACAAACACATATTTCGAGAAATAGATAAGCGAGATAATCTCGGCTCGAAATAGCAAATGTGTATAATCGAAGTTTATATAGCAAGACGACTTTTGTCTCAAAATAGGAGATAAAATAGATAGACTTTTTAGTGATAGATAAGTTCAAGTGTCTACATACCTTTTGTTGATGAAGTTCCACAAGTTCCTCGATTAGTTCTTCGTCTTCATATGATGAACGTCGTGGAGTCTAGAGCTCAACTACACTTACTATCCTAGTCCGAGACTTAGCTATAAGTAGACTAGAAATCAAGATTTATAGTTTTGGCAACTAAACTTGACAAACAAGCTTGAGATAGCAACGCTTGCGAGTTCGACCGAGTAGTTCTCTAACAATCTCCCCCTTTGTCAATTTTAGTGACAAAACTACCAATACATATGGAATACAAAATAAATAAACTTTGTAGCTTCTCATCTAAATGCTTGATCTCATTGGTTCTTCAACATTACTCGAAATCTTCGTCATTTCCAATTACTCCAGTGATTCTAAAGATGTTCAGTTCACCATCATCGTTGTTGAAGATCCGTTGCCATAACAATGAGAAAATAATATCTCTCAATTATTGTTATACAGTGTCATAGTATTATTACACAACATCAAAGTTCAATTGTATCACAACTATGACAACAATACTATGGTGATATGTATCACTCCCCCTTATTCAATACTTCATCTCACATGAAAACCACTCCCCTTTACATAATGATCCGAAAACCATATGTATTTGTAGTGTGAACTACACATTAATTCTCCCCCCTTTTGTCAATAAAATTGGCAAAGGTACGAAAATTGGTGGGATCCTAATGAAATTTCCATAGAGATACTTCATGACCAAAAGAATAGCACATATCAACTTTTTAGATGCAATCATATAGTCGAAACTAAATGCATTCATCAAGGAGTTTATAAAGATACAAGATAACCCTTGTAATATTCCACAGCCGCACTCCCCACAAAGATTTGGCAATTAAGCACAAGTTCAATTAAGAACTCTCCCCTATAAAATGTCTTTCCCGAAAGAACAACAAGAGCGACCTTACTTTCACAAGAAAAGAATGATTTCTTTGGACATTAACAAATCACATAAGAATATGAATTTGTATCCAAAAATCTCAACTAAATTAACCATAAGAGATCCCATGATTAATATAATCGGAAATGCTCACATAAGAAAACTTACGGAGCCGCACAGTATTTTACATAAAATATGGATCAGGGAAGATCAATACTGCGGAATAATGACATAATAGACATATTCCGCAGTATTGATCAATACTGCGGAATTTGTATTCATTCTATTCTTTATCACTATTTGCACAATGACGTAATAGACATAATCTTTGTACACAAAAGTTCATCCTATCTTCCATCAATATTTGCATAATGACATAATATGCTTAACTTTTGTTTGTCAAAAGTTCATTCAGTCTTTTATCAATACTTGCATATCGACATATGAAAGACTTAACTTTTGACCACGTATGGGACAATCAAGGTTCATGAACGCAAACATACATATCCCATAACAAGTCGCAACATATAAAACCATAAAGATTAATACTGCAAAATCATCTTCCAAATTAACTTTAGAATTTAAATAAATAAATCTAAAAACATTGCAAGATGAAAATCATTGGAAATAGTTGTGTACTCACGATAGTGGTTATTCCAAACCCTAGTTATCCTTCTTAAAACATAAGAATAAATTCTCATAAGAAGTTTCCTAGACAAAAAAAGATAATTCTTAGAGAACATAAATTAAAAAACATCAAACATGGCCAGTAACCAGAGATTAGACATGTACGAGTTCATCAGTTGCTTTCTTCAGTTCGTTTTTCAGAAATTCAAGATTCTTTGTTGCAATTCCAAGTTGTTCACGTACGACCTCAAAATCTCGAAGAAGAATTCCTACCAGTTGTGATGACATCTGAACTAGTAGTTTGTTTTCATGATCAACAGCATGATAGCAGGTTATGAAAACAGGGTTCTCGTGAAACTCGATAGCCTTTCCCTTCTCAACTTTGTCTTCCTTGTTGCATCCATCCATTGTGCACACACAAAAAAAAAAATCAAGCGAACTTTTTGACGTTACGGAACGTGTATGTATCAAAAAGGATCATGATACATATATATATGAGTGTTTCATAGGAAACCCTAGGGTTACTCGTATATGTTCCGTACGGGTCAGGTGTACGTGCGCTTATGGTTACAAACTTGGTACAAGACCAAGAGAGTAATGGAGCCAAATTTAGAAGTGGTCTTGATAAAAATCAAAGACACATTCTAAACAGATTGACAACAGCCTTAGTTCAAAAGAACATAAGATAATTGTTGATAAACAACAATTAATTGGTCAAGGGGAAGAGGACAAAAAAATCATTCAAGGCAATCAACAAAGAAATATTCTCAAGAGTGGAAGAATATCTCACATGTAATGTACTGGAGCAAGGCTCAATAGTTTTTTTTGTTTGTTTTTTTTATCATCATCATTACGTAAAGATGATGAAAAGAATAATATAACGACTACTTTCTCAAGAAAAAAGATCTCCTTGAGAATTAATAGCATCCTCCCATAGTTATAAGAAGGATGTTACATTTAGTAATCAAGTTATATTTTGATGAGCATTTTTCTCATCAAGAATATTGACTTCTTCTCTCTTTTCTTCATGAAGATTTTCAGAAAAATCAATAGGATTAGCCGAAAGAGTTTAAAAGAGGAGAGCAAGGGATACCTGAAACTGCTGCTTTCCTTGCCTTCTTAATGCTCCGTTTGAGTCTGTTTATACCTGTCTTGAGCTCCGAGACTCGATTATTGATATGAATGAAGTCTGGAGTAGACACCTTGGATTCAAGGCTTTCTTCAGAGAGAGTAAAGGAGTTTGAACCTTTTTTCTTCCTCCTATGACTTTTTATCTTCTCATAGTAGTTAAAAGAGTCAGTTGTCCACCTGACGTTCTTTCTTATACAATTGTAGGCATTTTTTGTCTCAAAATCATAATCAAGAATTGGCTCATCACAGCATTTTTCTTGATTGCAGACAATGCCTTTTACTCCAACAAGATGAGAGACATGTTTAATTACTTCTTTAGACATCCATACAAGAATTTTATGAAGTTTTTCATTCCTTAGTCGAAAACGACATCTCCTTTTAAGGTGTCCTTTGTTTCCGCAATAATAGCAGTTAAAGGAATTGTTCTTGACTGTGCTCATGTGAGTTGATTTCGAAGATGGACAATCCTTGTTCCTAGGAACATCAGTTGCTGAAGAAGGTTTTTCACATGGAGACTTGTCATTAGCACGGACAAAATTGATCTTACTAGTTCTTGGAGCGTCTATTCTTTTATAGCCCAGACCACGTGTATCACGATGTTCTTTACATGCTCCCAGCATAGAAGATTATTTTGTAGAGCTAGAATTGATTTTTTTTTTCAGATTCTCCTCCAGTGATTTTACCTTAACAAGAGAAGCAGCAATATCGGTCTCCAATAGTTTTTCTTTGGTGAGAAGACCGATTTCTCTGTCATTAAAGCGTTTTTGTTGAGAGTCATATCTTGCTTCAGATTCTGCAAGTCTTTCTTTCAACACAAAGAGATTTCGAAGAATATTATCACATTCGGATCTTTTTGAACGCACATCTTCTTCTCAATCTTTAACGGTAGATTGTAAGAGTTTGTAGCCACAATCATAACCTTTAACGAGTTTTCTTAGTTTTATATTTTCTTGACAGAGAGGTGCCAGATATTTACCCAAACAAGCTATTGACTTCTTTTCTTTTAAAACATGGTCAAAGAGCTTGATATATTGAGAGACTTCCTCATCAATACTTTGTCCTTCTTCTGAATCACTTTCATCTGAAAGCTCATCCAATTGTTCATCTAGACATTTTTCCCAGTTGAACACAGATTCAGTCAAAGGAGTAGATAAAGAAGATTTCTCAGATGTCTCGGGATTTTGAAACAAATCATAGTAACTCTGAACTGCTGTTGCATTATCATAGATAATACAACGGTCCATAGAGTCAGATTGCTACAAACACAGACTTATGAGGTCTTTAAACGTGTTTGCCTGCTCTGATACCAATTGAAAAAGCGGGGGTCTAACAACCTCACCAAATATTTCGCTTAGCAATCTGTATGGACTAACTCCAATATACTTACAAGAGAATCAACTAGACAGTTAGACTCAATCTTATGAAAAGTATAACAAATAGTTATATCTGAATCCCTCAATTCAATTCGCAATCAAACAAATAATAATTTGCGAGCCCGATTGAATATAAGAGAGATAACTTGAACGGTACCAAAGACCAATGTTCAAGGATCAATCAATTTCAATCAACAACCAAAGGTTGGATTTACCAATTGATCGATTCAACGTACAAATATTTCAATTAATAACAAAATATAATGCGGAAAAGAAATAAAACAAACACCAGAAGTTTTGTTAAGCACACTGTATTAAGCAGCTACAGACACTAGCCTACTACAAAGCTAACTTCGGTATGGAATGTAGTTGAAACCTAATCAATATCACACTGATTCAAGGTACAGTCGTGCTCCTTACGTCTCTGATCCCAGCAGGATACTACGCACTTGATTCCTTTAGCTGACCTCACCCACAACCAAGATTTGCTATGACCCAAAGTCGAAGACTTGATAAACAAATCTGTATCACAAAGAAAAGTCTATTGAATAGATAAATCTGTCTCCCACAGATATACCTATGAGTTTTTGTTCCGTTTTTTGATAAATCAAGGTGAACAGGAACTAATTAATAACCCGGACTTATATTCCCGAAGAACAACCTAGAATTATCAATCACCTCACAATAGTCTTAATCGATTAACGAAATAAGATATTGTGGAATCACAAACGATGAGACGAAGGTGTTTGTGACTACTTTTCTATCTTACCTATCGGAGATATATATCTCAAGCCAATCTTACGATTGTACTCAATCAAAATATCAAGATAAGATCACGCAACTACAGAGAAAATAGCTGGGGTCTGGCTTCACAATCCCAATGAAGACTTTAAGTCGTTAACCTACAGGGTTTCGTGAAAAACCTAAGTTTAAAGGAGAATCGACTCTAGCTTATACAACTAGTATCACATATGAGGTGTGGGGATTAGGTTTCCCAGTTGCTAGAGTTTTCCTTTATATAATCTTCAAATCAGGGTTTGCAATCTAAGTTACCTTGGTAACAAAGCATTCAATATTCACCGTTAGATGAAAACCTGATTAGATTCAAGCTAATATCTTTCAACCGTTAGATCGAACTGAGCTTGTTATACACGAATGAAATGTAACTTCATTTAGGTTTGAGTAACCGTACCTAAACGTGTACACTTAGTTGGTTCAACAATAGTTAACCAATGGTTAGCCATATGAGCACTTTCATATTAACCTTATTCATCTTCACCATAACTAGTTCAAATGACTCAAATGAACTAGTTAGAGAGTTGTTCAATTACTTAGATCTTATAGGAGTATACAAGACACAATTAAAGCAAAATTGGTTTTTGATTCACTTGAATCGAATCATGAACATTATAGCCACGGTTTGCAAAGATTGCATTCCTTAATATATAAATGTTTTAGTTCATGAACAAACCGATTTTATAAAGTAACCTACTTAAGTATGCATACGGGTACGCGTACTTAAGTAACCGGATTGAGTTTGTTTTTCACTTTCAAACTCTAGTAGAAATTCACGGACGTGAACTTTCCGCTTCCAACAACCGCTAGTACGCGTACGGGTACACATACTTTGGTTTCTCGGTTTTAGACTTTTACACAAATGTGAAAACACACCATGTTTATATCCAAAGATGGTTACATGTTCTAAACTCTCATTTCAATCATTGAAACTTTGTTAGAGGATGTTATTTAGTTGTTATTCACAAACTTTTTTCCATCAAAGCGATTTTCAAGTTATTGAAATAATCAACATGACTTTCGTCATGAGTAAAGATGAACTTGGCCAAAGCGAAAGCTTACCAACACATATTTCGAGAAATAGATAAGCGAGATAAACTCGGCTCGAAATAGCAAATGTGTATAATCGAAGTCTATATAGCAATACGACTTTTGTCTCAAACTAGGAGATAAAATAGATAGACTTTTGAGTGATAGATAAGTTCAAGTCTCCACATACCTTTTGTTGATGAAGTTCCACAAGTTCCTCGAGTAGTTCTTCGTCTTCATACGATGAACGTCGTGGAGTCTAAAGCTTAACTACACTTTCTATCCTAGTCCGAGACTTAGCTATAAGTAGAATAGAAATCAAGACTTATAGTTTTGGAAACTAAACTTGACAAACAAGCTTGAGATAGCAACGCTTGTGAGTTCGACCGAGCAGTACTCTAACAAACCCCATGACCTAGTCTAGATTGAAAACCACACTGTATTTAGCCGCTACAGACACTAGCCTACTACAAGATTAACTTCGGACTGGAATGTAGTTGAACCCTAACCAATCTCATACTAATCAAGATACAGTCGCGTTCCTTACGCCTTTTAATCCCAACAGAACTCTACACACTTGATTCCCTTGGATGATCTCACCCAAAACTAAGAGTTGCTATGAATCAAAGTTGAAGACTTATAAACCAATCTGTCTCCCACAAAAAAGTCTATTAACGTAGATAAATCTGTCTCCCACATAAATACCTATGAAGTTTTGTTCTGTCTTATGATAAATCAAGGTGCACAGGAACCAATTGATAATCCTGTCTTATATTCCCGAAGAACATCCTAGAAATATCAATCACCTCACAATAACTAAACTATATGGTAGTAGAACAAGTTATTGTGAAATCACAAAGAATGAGACGAAGAGCTTTGTGATTACTTTTTATATCTTACCTATCGGAGATAATTCTCGAGTTAATATTAAAGAAGATATTACTTAATACGATAGAACAAGTAAGATCATAATACAAAACTACAGAGAAAATAGTTGGATCTGGCTTCGGAATCCCAATGAAGTCTTTAAGTCGTTAACCTACACGGTTTTGGAATAAACCCAAGGTTAAAGGAGAATCGACTCTAGTCGCAACTAGTATCACACTGGAGGTGTGGGGATTAGGTTTCCCAGTTGCTAGAGTTCTCCCTTATATAGTCTTCAAATCAGGGGTTGCTTAGTTAGCTTAGAAACATAGCATTCATTATTCACCGTTAGATGAAATCCTGATTTAAGATGCAAACTAAGTTTTGCTTGAAACCAAAGCAATATCTCTCCACCATTAGATGGACTTAGCTTGTCACACACAAATAAAATATACTTTATTTATATATGCGCAATCATACCTAAACGTGTACATTCGTTGGTTCAACAATAGTTAACCAAGGTTTGCCATATGAACACTTTTGGCTAATCCACATTCATCTAACACATCTAGATCAACTTATGATGATCAAAGATAATCAAAGGATCTAATTGTGTTCTACATATAGATGTTCAATTGTTCATTATCTTATAGTAAAATCGGATTGATTTGAAAAAATCAATTCATGAACATTTAAACCCATGGTTTGCAAAGATTGCATTCCTTATTATATAAATGTATTTTGTTCATGAGTATGAAAACACACTTTGCCGATTTTAGAACTTGAACCACTCAAGTATGCGAATGGGTATCCATACTGTTGTTACAGACCCAACTTCAGGTAATTTTTTTTTGCGAACGGGTATACATATTTGGTTCCCGGACTTCCACAATTGAAACCGTATGCGAACGGGTACGCATACCTGGTTTCCGAATCTAAACCTTATCAACACAGTTTGTACCTAAGTACGCATACTGTGATGGTTTTCCAGACAAATGTTTTAGCTCTAAACTCCCAATTCAATCATCGAAGCATTCTTAGAAGACGATAATGGATGTCTCACACATACCATTAACTAATAAGCAATTTTCAAGTGATTGAATAATCAATACGTAACTTTCCAAGTCGACATCAAATGATTGTCTCACACAAATCATGTAAGATGTTTCAAGGTAATTTCCACATGATCATCTTCTGACATAAAGTCAAGAATGATGATGAATGTAGCTAAGACAGAAAGCTACCAACATATTTCGAGAAATAGATAAGCGAGTTATACTCAGCTCGAAATATCAAATGTGTATGATATGAAAGACTATATCATATACGACTTGTCTCAATAGGGGATATATAAGAATAGAATAGACTTAGAAAAGTTTTAGTCTCCACATACCTTTTGTTGATGAAGTTCCTCCGAGTTCTTCTGTAGATATTTGTCTTCAGTTGTAAGCACCGTGAAGTCTAAATCTCAACTACACAATCTATCCTAGTCCGAAACACCTATTGGTATATTAGAAATCAAGACTAAAGTTTTCATCAACTAAACTTAACAAACAAGCTTGAGATAGCAATGCTTGCGAGTTCGGCCGAGCAATGCGCTAGCAAATCGTATATTTTATTGTTCAAAGATATTCCTTGATACTCAAGATGAGATCCCAGACCGAAATGTTTGAAGATATTTGTTAGACCATTGCTCGGTCGAACTCACAAGTGTTGTTATATCAAGCTTGTTGTCAAATTTAGTTGATCAAAACTATATCTTGATTTCTAGTCTACAATTAGTCAAGTCTCAGATTAGTATAGAACTGTAGTTGAGAATCGGACATCACTACGTTCTATCGTTTGAAGTCGAAGATTAACCGAAGCTTTTGGAGAATTTCTTCAACAAAAGGTGAGTGAAGACTGAACCACCTATTTCTCAAGTTATATTCATCCTTTTATCTATGAGACGTTGTCGCATGACTAATTAGACTATTGCAAGCATATCAAGAATTTCGAGTCAAGTTTATCTTGGTAATTAGTTCTCGAAATATATATGACTAAGCTTAATAAACATTTTTCATAATTTGGGGAACTTGCTCCATTCAGCTTTTGACAACTTTAAATTCTCAAAGTTACATGCAGAATGATCACAATTTGATCCTTCAGGCAAGCTTAATCGCCAAAATATGTCATTCGACTTAACTTCTTGTTCTGCATCCTCACCCTCATCCATTTCTTTCTCTGTTCTCCCCTCACTCCCGAAGTACGGGTGAATAGGTATTAATCGCAAGATCTTCACACAACATTCATTATATTGTAATGCTCATACGCCTACATGGTGAGTTATATTACCTCCTGCACTATCTCCCGAGAGAAAAACCCGAGAAAGGTCTGCGCCACTCAGCCATGGATCAGAGTGAGATTTCATGCTAAGCCATTTAAGTTAAGCAAAGCAATCTTCATAAGCTATTGGCAGTTTATTTTCTGGTGCAAGACGATAATCAACTGAAAGAACAATACACCTGCACTCAATTGATAAATCGCATATGAAATGATGATAACCACACCGAGTTGTTGAACAAATACAGAACCCACCTCCATGGAAATAAACCAATACTGGAAGTTGGGCAGTAGAATCTTTGATGTCATGAAAGAAAGTCCTTCCTGAAATCGGCTTTGATGGATCTATAATGACATCTTTTGATCGAAACCCATAGGTTAGCTCTGATGAAGCATCAACAATTAGGGGTGCAAATCGTTTTACCACTCCATCTGAAAAATACTTGCAGGTACTTTGGATATTCTGCAATTATTGACATGTTATGTTTGGGTGGTGCAGGTGATTCTTAAAAAGGATATGCAAGAATGGCAGAGAAGCTAGATAATATATATTGATAGGTATTATCAAGAAACACTTTTAGTGAGGTTTGATATGACATGTTAGAATATGGGCATCCAACTCAAAAACAATTGACAATGAGTGGAGTGGCCATAAGAATTATAAACCGCAGGATCTTAGATTGTCCAAACAATGTGGGACTAATAATCTCAACACGCCTCCTCATGTAGCCTCGTTGGGCTAACACGTGGAGACAATTAAATCGGGTGACGCGGAGTGAAGGCGCGGTCAAATGACTCGTCGCAAATAGCCTGCTCTGATACCGTGTTATAATACGGGCATCCAACTCAAAACCAATTGGCAATGAGTGGAGTGGCCCTAAGAATTATAAACCGCAGGATCTTAGATTGCCCAGACAATGTGGGACTAATAATCTCAACAAAGTTGTTCATGTAAGAGTTACCTGCACATTTGTGCAATAACAAATTCAGTCATGCATGACACAATGGGTTAAACTTGAAAGGGACTAGGTAATAATTAGGATTTGACAACAGATAAACCAGTAAGATGTTTGTTTAGGAACAGAGCCGGATCCTGTGTCTAGAATGGCCCTGTGTGAAAAATTTCGCAGGGCCTTTAATAATGTCAAATATATATTTTTGATAATTTTTCAACGACTATACGCAAAAAATGTCAATAATTTGCATATTTAGTCAATGGTGCACTAGATAAAACGTTAAGTTAAACGGGAACAGTAACTCTTTTTGGTAATGTCCACCTACAAGAACAAAAATATACGAAGGAAATTCAAAACATATAGCCATGGTTATAGCAATATTTATAATTATGGGAACAACATAAAGATGCAAGGATATAGGTATAAGTATAGTCTAGGGGACCATAAATAACGAAAACAAGTCGACGGCTTAGTGGATGGATGTACTTACGTATCCCAAACGTGGATGGATGTGGAGGCAAGGTCACGTGGATGGATGTACTTACGTATCCCAACCAAGGCAAGGTCACGTGGATGGATGTACTTACGTATCCCAACCAAGACAAGGTCACGCGTTTGATTCTTGTTGCTGCAGCAGTATTTTCTTCTAAATGTTGAATTGGACTGGGCTTGGAGGGGAGTGTAGGGAAAAACTGCCCTCGACAGAGCTGGGCCCTGTGCGGTTGCACGGCCTCAGGCCCGGCTCTGGTTGGGAATGCTTCTTTCGTGTTGCCAATTTTACCATATTCAAAATTGCCAATTTTGCCAATTTTGCCAATTTTAACAAAGCAAAAAGAAGAGGTTCATGAGGTTCGTGTCCCATCCACCAACACTAATCAGTAAATAATACTAGCACACTTGTGGTTGTGATTTTGCAGCCAGTAGAATTGTGTCGGATTCCGTAATAATTTGGTGGGAAATGAACCACAAAATCCCTGAGCTACTGACACTCATGTCATCAATTAATAATGCAAGTGGAGATGTCACGTTTGTATTCTTGATAATTAACGCCCTTATAACCTCCTGGTTAGAACGTATATATGATTCCACATGGTGTACTAGCTTCATCAAATTTGGGAAAAGAAAAAACTTTCTAGCTCAACAGAACATAAAGCTCTCGTTATACATATATATCCATGACTACTTCTGAAACCAGCAAAGATACTAACGGCAGTGCACGTCCGGGTTTAGGACGTGATGTTATGTATCAATATCAAGGTTTCTGGAGCTTTGCTGAAGCAATTGAAGACGTAAAGAATGCTCAACAGAACTTCAAAGCTTCAGATACAGATGTGGTTATTTCCACACTGCCCAAATCAGGCACCCTTTGGTTGAAAGCACTCGCCTTCTCCATCGTCAACCGTTTCCGTTACCCTTGTTCTCCTGGTTCAAAGACTTATCATCATCATCCAGTGCTTACCGTTTCACCTCATGACCTAGTTCCTTTCTTCGACTGGCGTCCAACTCCCGCCGATGATAGTCCTGGTGATGTCACTATGCATGATTCTGCATGTAGACTTATAGGTACCCATGTCCCTTACCCTTCTTTGCCAGAATCAATTAAGACTAATACCAACTGCAAGATTGTATATATGTGCAGAAACCCACGAGACAACTTAATCTCTGCGTGGCAGTTTGTGAACAAACGGAGGGCAGCATTGCCGCCAAGCAATGATAATCTTCCGCCATTGTCACTTGAAGAAGCATTTGAGTTATTCTGCGATGGGATATCAATATTCGGACCGTTTTGGGATCATGTGCTTGGGTACTGGAAAGAGAGCTTGGAGAAACCTCATAAAGTGTTATTCATGAAGTATGAAGATTTGAAGAATGAACCAACAACTCATTTGAAGAGACTTGCAGAATTCATGGGTTGCGGTTTCACTTTAGAAGAAGAGAGACAAGGGGTGGTTGAAGATATATCAAGATTATGTAGTTTTGAAACCATGACGAATTTGGAAATGAATAAGACCGGATCTTGGAAAAATCATATCGAAAATAAAATCTTTTTCAGGAAAGGTGAGAATGATGATTGGAAGAATTATTTGACGCCAGAGATGATTAAACGGCTTGATTGTCTCATGGAAGAGAAGTTGCAAGGATCAGGTTTAGTGTTCCGGTACAATCATCCTCCTAGTGTTGCAAATTAGATCAGGAAGGGTCTACTTCCACGCGTAAGTTAGGATTTTTCTCAAGCCAATTTAAGAGTCTTCAAGTTATTGTACTATTCAGCTGATTTTAATTAATAAAATTTCTTTTGTTAAATTTGTGCAAGCTAGATGTATGGTATCGTTTTCTAGACCGAGTCAGACCCGAGCCAGACCGAGTCAACACCGAGTCAGGTTGTAGTGAAGTTTTCAACAGGTTGTTCATGTAATAGTTGCCTGTTTGTGCAAAAACAAGTTACCATGCATTATAATTTATAGATGAGTTAAATTATCTAGGGAGCTAACTTTGGAGCCATAAAACTTGCGGGGATTTCATGGAAAAGCTTTAGAATGAAACAACACAAGACTTTCTATTCTTCAACAAACCTTAGAATCCAAATTACAATTTCTCCAGCAAAGTGGAAATTTACTAGTTCAAATAGTAGTATTCACTCTCTTATACAACACACATTACACAGCAGAGATGATGGAAGAATCATATATCATAGCGGTTACAGTAATTAAATCCATACCAAACTCCATAAGGAACAAAAACATTGAAGTTAAATGTAGAAATCCTTGAATTAGGAGCATAGACCTTCACATTCTCCGGTTTCCAACCATCAGATCCTGCCCTGTATAGATACAACTGACAGATTCTATCTGTACATGGTCCAGATAAGTGGAATGTATCAGTTGAACATCTCTCAAATGTCCGTGATTTTGGATCATCAAGTCTTGGTGCATACACCTAAATCAATCATCATCAAACAAAATTACAATCAAAATCAAAACAGACCCAGTTCTTGAAATTTAATGATTACAAATCAAAAAGAACAGATTTTTGATGAGTTTACCTGGTTTCCATGGGCATCACTAAATGAAAGACTGATCTGATCGCGAGTGATTCTAGTTGACGAGCAACTAGTTTTTATTGCTACGGTATATGAACAAACATAATTAGCTGCTGCTTCTTCGATCTTGAATGACCCATATTCTTGAGGCTTTGAACTCAAGATTACGGATTCTTCTGCTGCTTGACATTGATGAGTGAAGAGGAAAAAGAATACAGCAAAACAGAGAAGTGAGATTGCTTTGGCGTTGACCATTTTTGTGTGTTTCTCGTAAAATTTTATCCCTGTGTTTGATTATTGGTACTTATGAAATGAAAAAACAGCTGAACCTAGTTTTTGACTTTGTGGTGGTAACTGTGGGCTTGTGGCGCCATCAACTCCACGTGTTCTTTTTCTTGTAGCATATGCTGCAGAATCTTTCTGAACTCACCGTGAGTTGAATTTTGAGATTTTTTCAAGAGCTTTCTTTTTGGATTTGGGTATGGTCTTCTAAACTAGCATCTAGATTGGAAGTTAGGATAACCTCCTGAGTTCTATGACAGTTTTAATCTAGCATTTACATACGCTGAATGGAACAACGAAAAATAGACGCGCTGAATGGAAAAACGAAAAGTAGAATTAGGTTGCGCTGAATGGAACAACGTAACCATCTCAGTCGTCGGATAAAAAAATTAATCAATCTGCGCTGAACCATTCGGCGAAACTATATCGCTACTGGTTGGAATGCGAGATATATTTGGAAAGAGAAGTAGTGTTAAAGAATATGCAATGCTTTTTGGCTAATCTAGCAGCCAAATCTAGCTCATAGGACTTAGTCTAAACTGCCATGTTTTTATGTACGAAAAAATGATTCTACCACCCAGATAAATTCCAGGGAGAAAAACCTTGTGAGGGAGAAGAAATGAGACCTACTTTATTGATTCCCAACTCAAATGCTAAAGTCATTCTAAACCTTGAATTTCTGCTCCAATTTTTTCCAAATTTATTTGGGCATCAACATAAAATCATCGTATAATGTGGAAGGAAATTTATAAGGAGAATGCTAGTCTTACCCAATATTTATCTTGACAAAGAGAAAGGGTGGAACCCATTTTAACCAGCATCTATCCCAATGCTAGAATGACAGCTAAATCCATGAATTATTTTTTGGGATATTTATTTATTTTTTTAACAAAAATTGGCTAAATTTTATAAGGAAAAAAAAGTGAAATTCACGAAACAGTGAATGCATTAGCAAAAGATACAAGAGGTTAAATAACCGAAACTAGAATATACATAATGGTCGCATGCTAATTCCTAATAACTAATTCAATGGAAAGCGTAGAGAAAGCAGTAAATTCAGAAGCTACAGACCAATTTTAAAGAAAACACTTACTTAACACCATCCTCTAATCTTCATAGTTCCACATATTCACCAATGAAAGTTCTTACGTTTCTTTCTAATCAAATGATCCACCAGACTGCAAAAGAAATTAAGTCCAAAAATCTGTCATTTTATTTAGCTCTTCTCTTTCTTCTTCTCCATTCCCATATGAAGTCTCCGATAGAGTCGGGGTAAACCAGCTGCACACCATAACCGTTTAAAAAAGATAATTTGAACTACCTCACAAAGGATGCCATCATTGATCACAACGACATTCCTTAGTTTATCCATAGTTGGAATTGCATTATTATAACATAATGCCCATGTGAAAAATAATACCTTCTGGGGTGTGTGTGGTGGGGGCAATGGGGGATTCCATAGCTTCTTGTAAGGCTGAGTTGGAGGAGGGAAGTGGTGAGTTTAATAATGTCGCCACGTCAGGTAGGAGGATGGTCTGAATGTAGTGGTGAGGGAGGGAAAGAAGACTTGGGTAAGGATTGCATCTTCGCCCAAAAATATTTTAATCACTTTGAAGATAGATTTTATTTAGTAGTGGGTTCAAAATCTATTAATAATATATTTTATTTATTTATTTTACCAAAAAGTTAATAAGAGAGGATTGTATCCTCGCTTTTCTCTTTTTTCCGGTGAGGATTGTTTCCTCGCCCCTGTCTAAATCCCCTCCAACGTTCCCTGTTTTCGAGCAGAGAGAAAGGGATTTGAGTATACATCACGGTTTTTAGTCACTTTCATCCCACTCTTTCGCTCCACAAGACTCAGCCAAAAGTTTACATTTTTCTAAATGAGAATAACAACTAACAATTGAAAAGGAATTCGAAACTCAAATTCTGCAATCATTCACAATCGAAAGAGAAGAATGATCTTACATCATTGATAATAGCAGTGCTACCTCCCTTATTAATTGTTCATTAGATCTCTCATAAAGTTGAAGTTCTATTTGAAAAGAAAATCATGTCATTAATAATAGTTTCTTTATTGTTAAGACAGTTTATATATAACAGGGAAAGTGTCACAAAATTGTTGCTAATTGACCCAATAATCATTCCAAGACATGCAGCTATAAATCACCACTTTGCACATGAATAATTGTGTTCTGCATCACGAAGTCATAACTTTTTTTTTGCGCATAAACTTCTGCCTACATGAATCTTAGAGGAACTAGGATGAAAAGCATTTTCATTACCTTCAAATTTTTGTTGCACAACTGACTAGAGGTCTTTCTTTTCTTTACCACATCTCAGGGTACATTTAGCATGAATTATCTTGTTCATAAACCTTAGTTTACTACTTCTATTACCATCCTTGCATTTAGGTAGACATAATTTATCCCATGCAACCCATCTTTTCTTTTTCATAGTTGAATGGAGTCAAGAGAATTACAGGTAACCAGAGGTTGTAAATCATTTACCTCAAGAAAAATATCTACTTGTGCTTTCAATGAATCTACATCAATCTCTAGGTGTGCTGACATTCTGCCTCAATATCTTTCGGCGGCAACATCTAAGGAGAGAAACAAAGCCGTATAAACAAAAAATCACATGGCGACATTCCAAGTAAGGTCGACATGGACACCAAACAACTGTTCAAAATCCTTCTTTAATCTTCTTGCCAATAAAGGTATTCATTTAGCCTTTGGTAATAGCTATAACTTTGCACTTATGAGAGTAGTTGCAAGAGATGAAAATAAAATAAGCGATTTATGATCGCACTGGATAAAAATTGGCAAAGTGAAGGAATGGTAATATCATGGCATGAAAGTTTCATACTCATGCCAAACTGCCATGCACAACCTTCTTTGAAGAGTTGGCGAGCACGATATGAATGCAATGACCAAAATAAGTTGACCAAACGTTTAAAAGACAATTGACTGATCCATATGATGAAAGCAATCGCTTCAAGCACGATTTTTTAACCATAGTTTCATACCGTTTCGCAATTTTTTGTCGTCGCTTATTTTTCTTTTGGAAAATGTACAAAACAGTCCTAGTATTAAGATCCGATTCAAAAAAGCATCCTACTGTTACAAACTAATAGCAAAATGGTCATACTTCCGTTAAGTGGTGACTTGCAGTTAAATATGTTGATGAAATTACCTATGTATCCTTCCTATTTATCCCTCTATACATAATTTCAAATTTTGTCTTCATTATATTTTTTTTGACGGTGGTGCCGCCGCTTACATATCGTTACATCGCATTCAGGATCATTAGAACGCATTCAGGATCATTATACCACATTCGGGATCGTTACGACGCATTCACCCAAAGGGTTCATCGCTTCCCCTCTGGGGTTTAGCGAAGATTCTTAAGCTTCCACGACCACCACCACCACCTCTTCATCGCTTCATTACCACAATCTGTCATACTTTTAATGTGGAAACGCATGAATAATGCTTTACTGGTTAGACAAAATATTGCATGTTATATGAAAACTGTAGACAACAATTGTATTTTTTGCAATCATAATAATGAAACTATATAACATTTACTATTTGATTGTTGGTTTGCAAAAACTATCCGGTCATTACCACCTTTCTCCGGAGGAGTGATGACTAATACGACTGACATGAGTATCAAAGAACATTATAATTCGTGGTATGCAGAGAATGAAAAGATAGTTAAAATTTGTGCAATCAAATGCTGGTTTATATGAAAAGAGAGATGAACCAGAATTTTCGAGGAGAAAACAACATCATCAATTCAAACTTCAATCTCAATTCAGAGATATCTAGATTTCTGGTGCAGTAAACCTCAACAGATAAACCAAAGTTTATGATGTGGATAAAACCTGCTACTAATTGCAACAAATTAAATTTTGATGCTTCATGGATTTTTCTGTTTCCAATGCTGGCTATGGTCTAATTCTAAGAAATTATGCAGGAGATGGAATTAAAGCTAAGTCGGGAATATTCAGAACTGCATGTCAAGAAAAAGCTGAAGCATTAGCTTTGCTGCAAGGAGCAAATTGGGCTAAGAATCTTGGTTTCAAGGAGTTTTGGATGGAAGGTGACCGTGAAATAATCATGAAGTTTATAGATGGAAAAAAATCAAGGGAACATTATTTAAATATCCCTCAAAATCCATCCTTTGAAATGTACTCTTATTCAACTTAAAAAATACCCCTCACTGGAAGCAACTAGCACAAGTTGCTTCCAAAAGTGAAAGCAACTAGCAAAAGTTGTTTCTAAAAGTGAAAACAACTTTCTCAAATTGGCTCCAAAATTGGAAGCAACTTTCTCAAGTTGACTCCAAATTTTTTTATCTTTTTACCCCTGAGGGGTATTTGTGTAAGGTCGACCAAAATGGAGGGTAATTATAACATTCTGATAGTTTGGAAGAATCAAATTATTGTTAATGAAGCAATGAGTTTTTTTTAGGGGTTGTGCTTTTTTGGTTTCAAGTTCGCATGAAGAAGTGGGAATCAGGTGGCGGATAAATTGGCAACATAGGCGAGGGAATCTTCTCTTTTCATGACATAAAATGAGGAAATGCCAAACTTCTTAACCCAATTTCTTTTGGCTGATAGTAAAAACACTACACCATTTTTCCCGATTAGCAACAAAAATTTGCAACAGCTTTTACGCAGTTGCTAAGCAACTAAATTCGCAACTGCTCAAATATTAGCAATTGTTTGATGCAGTTGCGAAATTTGTAACTGCAGACAGCAATTGCGAATTTTTAAGCCATGTTGCAATTCGCAATGCTGACCATACCACATGTGCTTCCTGCTTGTGTGCAATGTAACACTAGAATTCCACATGTCCGACGAGTTTGAGTGGTTGGAAACACTGTCTTCTGCGGTTAAGATTTGCTCTGAAATAATTGGAAGGTTTGATCAAATATCTCACCTAAACCCTATATTTATCCCAAACGAGAGAACACTTCGCCTCTGTCACTCTAATCTATCTTTCTCCTTCTCCCTTACCTTCACTCCATTTCAGTCTCTGCTTCAATTTTTTTTCATAACTCTCATTTCTGCTATCGCCGAAACACCACCACCATGAGAAAACCATTAAACACAAACCATTTTCTCATTGATTTTCTCTGAAAACCATTTTCTCTTCAGAAAACCTACCACCATTAAACCTTCGAGAGAAATCTTTCTCTTGATTATATTGTACTTCAGTCCTTCTCTTGAAAACCCACCACTATTTTCTCTTCAATAATCCTCGTTCATGATTTTCTATAGGAAAAGTTAGGGTTTGATTTCGAAGTTAGGGTTTGAATTGTTTTGGGGGAGAAAATGGTGAGAGGGAACAAGAAAGATAAAGATGATTATGAAGAATACTCCATTTTCGGTTGATTTTTAGGTCGATTTAAAAGAAGAAGAATCTTAATTGAAGAGTCTACACAGTGGTTTTGTTCTAGGGTTTATTTCTGGGTTTGTTAGTAAAAAATGATTTTTAGGGTTCAAATTTTGGGTTATTTTTACTGTTTTGATTGTAATTGAAGTAAATTGGGTTTATAAGTGGTGAATAATTGAAGTAATTTGAGTTTATAATGATTTGTGGTGGATGTAATTGAAGTATTTGGGTTTGTAATTATATGAATTGTCTAGTTTTGCTTGTGAAATCATGATGTTCAGATTTTTTGGGTATTTGATTGTTAACAAATTAGGGCTTATCTTGAGAAGTGTTAGGACATGTTTCTAGGTTGAGAAGGACATAGAAGGATGGGTAAGTCAGTTTCAATTTTGGGGTAATTTTAAACCATGAAATAAGTTGAACAAAGTTTGTTGTCTGCCATTGATAACAGGGATGAACGATAACATATTAAAGGTGTTCAATTGTTTGAGACAAAATAAGAAAAGCTTCAGATTCTTCTACATTTTCATTGTAGAACAAAACGAATGAGGTATTGAGATTTTTATTTTGTTGATTGGGTTTGGATAAAATGGTCTAGGGAAGAATTGAACACTCAGCTGTAAATACCAATGAACCATTTCTCTTATATCTCTTTTAATCTCCTTCTTATTGATGTGTTTGATTGGTTAATATTACAGATGTTTCTGGGGAAAGAAGAAGCTTTGAGGATGTTTCATGTGAAACCAAGTCTAGGTACCTTGGTAAGTAGCTGAAGAATCTACATTTTACTGGTAGAATTAAGTAGCAAAATTAAAATTTGGGTCTGTATTAGTGTTATCCTTGGTACTAAATTTGGAATGTGGTTTGATTTGTAGTGATCAAGGCATATCAGTATTCGTCGATTATGAGTGTCACATTGTTGGATTGCTGGACAACACCATATGTTTTGATCTTAACATGGATATTCAAAGGACTAGATACTGTATAGTCTATGTCAGTTCTTTGGTGCAGCTACATGTGTGGTTGGTCTTTGTTTGATGCTCTTGTCGGATTCGGACAGTAGTGGCTCATCAGGTAATTGCTTTTCTTAGTTCAATCCAGCTGATTAAGTGAGCAAGTGAATGGCTTTATATAGCGCCTTTAATGATTGAAATCGTGTTAAACAACATTGTTTGTACAGTTGTCCAGGTACTAATTGAAATCGCTTTCAGGTGGGTCGGCTCCTCTTCTTGGTGACGCGCTTGTCATCACTGGAACGCTTGGTTGTGCACTAAGTAATGTTGGAAAGGTCATAAGTCATCTTGTGCTCATTTTCATTCATAGCTTGTCACTTGTGAAAGTCCACTGGACTTAATGTTAAGTCGATAGCTATAGCGATTTTCTTTACCTTCATAGTTTTTGGTGGTCATGAAGAAGAACTTGTTGCTGTCATTTACTCGCGTAACTTGTGCATCCTCCTCGGTATATGCAAGAATTTTGTGTTATGAAAGAAGATCTTACTGAACTTCTGTGGTTGCAGGTATGAAGGTGAATGCTATTAATCGATTGGTTGTCTCACATGGTTGTAGCTCACTACAATTTTCCATCTTAAATATACCCCGGGTAACCTGGTAGCTTAAAAGCTATTAACTGATTCATGTCATCCTTTTGTAGTTAACATGCTTCGTTCTGTTATAGTATTCTGATTTACATGAATTATCCCTGAACTAATGTATGGTGAAGATCGTTTTTTGTCTATTGTACAGATAAGTGGTCCTCTCCATGGAGCTCTCATCGGTTCCATCCTTGTCTACCCCCATAACAGATTTTCCAGGTAATTCACATATGTTTCTGTTCTTTTGGTTGTTAATCTTGGGTATTCCCTGAAAAGTATTATCTTTTTACCGAGAATAAGTATTATTTTCCAGATAAGTATTATCATTTCGTTTTAGGAAGAAAACGTGAAATTATTATCTTGATACTTTCCTGTCTTTCTTGGATTTTTTCCCCTCCTATGTGAATCACTCTTTTGTAACCATGACAGATAGCAGGGCACATAAGTATTTTTACTAAGCAAATTCCATTTTTCAGGTGCAGTGCCTTCATAGCTTCAAAATAATTTCCTTATTGTTTTGCTAGCCTATCCTAGTTCTTTTACAAAGGGACGATTTCCATGTATATGATAGTTTCAGAGTACCAATTGTAGCCCATAATTTTTTTTGGTACTTCATCTTGATGAGTATATCAATTGCTTGTCACTGCAGATCCTGAGGGGAAAATCACAAAGAACATGAAACAGGAAGCCCAACGTCTAGGGATAAGATACATGGATTGTATTAGTATAGTCATTAAACAATCTTTGTTGCATTGTGTCTATCTTAGGCGTTGAAGTCTATTTGGTTCTCTGCTTTTACTGCTCTCTTCTTCTTGTTCTGCATGTCTTTGAATTCAAATTATATATGATGTTCTTCTATTTGTCTGCTTGCAGGTTGCAAATCTCACCTTGGATACTGCAGAACACACAACTGGTATATTGAGAAGTTTTCTAAGTACCCAAGTGAGTAACGTGTCATTCTCCCTTTGTTTATTGTTCATTGTGCCTAAGTTGTTTCTGTGGCTTGTTCAAATAGAAGACTTCTAGTTTTCAAACCCACTTAATATCTCTTAATGAGTTATGTTGATGTGTTTCTATATTTTGGCCTGAAATATGCCTGAATATGCGGGTGATTTGGCATGAATTTGAATGGAAGACTTCTTTGGTTAAAACGCAGTTAATATTTCTCTGAATAAGTTACATGTATGTTTTCAGTATTTTGGCCTGAAATTGGCCTTCCAGGGAACTCTTGACTAGGTCAACCGATGATTGACTTGACCTTTTTTATGTTGTTGCAATTTTAAAAAATTAGCAACGTCTAAAAGAAGTTGCTAAATTTAGAACCAGAATAATACAATCCTGTCCGATTAAGATGGTCCGGTCTAAGTTTTTTGGTTCCAAATTTCGCAACTGCTTAAATCTGTTGCGAAAAAATATAGCAACAGCAATAAACAGTTGCTAAAATATACGCAACAGCCAACACCGTTGCAAAGCCGGAAAAACACATGGGTGAACTGAAAACCGTTGCGAATTTATCCCCGCAACGGCTTTTGTGCTGTTGCAAAAATATGCAACGCCACGTTTCGTACGGCTGCCTGCTGTTGCAAGTCCCTTTTGCAACTGCATGCAGTCGTTGCTAATCCCGAAAATTGTGAAATAGTAGTATTTCTAGTGAAAGTAGCCAGGCTACTGCTAATGTAAATAATGTCCGTCTTAGATCTGTAACTCCTATGGAGAATCATGACTTTGTTTTCATTTCGCAAAATGTCCTTGGAAGAATGTTGTCTGATAATGATAATAGGGAGCATGTTCCCGTTGTGGCAGTATGAAAACATACTTTTTCAAGTGATTGGTTTTATTTATGTGTTTTTTTCGTTCTTGGAATATATCCATCTTTGTCCTAAAAGAAAAAAGTTGTAATCGTGTAACGTAAGAGATAAATTATGAGGCCATTATTTTACAGAATTCTAATGGATACAGTTAGAAACAATTTATGAATAAAGAAATTAGATGAAAATTTTAGATGAATAAGATATAAATAAAATTCTGCGTCGAAACAAATTTTTGATACCATAGAAAAAATCGAGAACCATCAAGTAATCTAATTAATAGTTCTCAAGCATCCACTCATAGGGGAGGTTGGGGATCGGACCCTATATTAGCATAAATCCTAGGATAATGTATTTAGATGTAGTTCTAAAGACCACTGTTCTATCTTATAGAAAAAGAAAAAAAATAACTTTTTTTTTTATTTCATTTTTGTTAAAATTATTTTTACAGTGATGATAGCATTACAACTTGCCTACGTAATGTGGGTTGTGCAAGGCTTGGCAAGCCGGCGTAAAAACTATGCTAAATTTTTCGAAAATATTCTTTAGTCGACCTGGTACTTGTTACTGGAAAAGACTTTGGATTTGAATTTGGATAGCATTACAACTATTTATTAGGAGTGAGACAACAAACAACTGGGAGCAATTACTGAATCGGCAACCACTTCCAGTTGTGTAACTGAAGGTATTCTTAGGCTATCAGAGTCTTAAACCAACGGTTAACCAGCTAAAACAGAAAATAACACGATCAATATAAGGAGATTCAAACATTACGTACGTGGGGATACCAATCTAGAGGATTGCAAGTTTTTTCTTCTAAACCGAAATTGTTTTCATGACAAATTCTTCTTTCTCCTCCACTACTGCTGCAGGAGGAACAAATTATAGTAGGGTGAGGTTCCTACCTCCTTTGATCACGTAAACGGTCGTAATAAATTACTGCTGATTGGGTAGCTGACAACCTGACCTTGACAGTTTATATACTTAAACTGTAAACATTTGGATAAGTAATAAGAAATCTTCGAAATCCCTTGCTGTGTTGTTACCAAAACATAAATGATGCGAGATACTTAATTGTCCCTCGGCGACAAAATCTCTATACTGTAATGGAGTACCAAATGTTTTTTTTGATCCTCACCATATGAAACCCCTCACATGAATAAACTATGAACAACTGAGGATCTCTATGCCATGACATAGAGAGAGATACTTAAAATGGAATCTTGTGAAGAAAATGAAGGAAAAGAAATTTCTGCTTAATTTGCTCCGTAACAAGAAAGCTAGGAATCCATATATATATAAACATTTCTATTATCTCTAGCCTAGCTGTACAGCTCAACATTCCAAATAAAGTATGTAGATCGATATATTAGTTTTTCGCACAATCTTCTCCTCTGATTTCGTATATAAGGGAAATGTTTAAACTAATTGCATATAGGTCCAGAGAAATAATAGAAAATTTATTCCAGCAGCACAACTACGACGTGCTATAATCATAATTAGTGCAAGTCTACGCTGCCAGGGCGGTAATGCGTTCTAGCGTTATTCTCGTGCTTAGCATAACGTGCGTGATAAGGTGTCTCCACAGCAACAAATCTCCAAGTATCTTCTCCATTTCAACATGAATCTTTCCATTCCAGGATCTGGCTTCTCCAAGCTACAGAAGAACAGAGTACAGCGCACCCAAAACTCAAAAGTCATTTTATTACTAAATGGGCTTATAAATATAAATTTTAGCTTAAGCCCGTTGCAAAAGTAAATAAAGAACGCGTGATTGGGAATACTTAAACTAATTGGGGGATATAAATTACTTTCCCCAACCAATAGTGTCCGCTAAGGGGTGTTTTTGGGGGACGAAAATACTAAAATACCCTTCCATCTAAATTTAAATTTAAAACTAAAACTAAAACTAAAAATCAAATCCTAACAAGTTAGGTTGTTGAGCAAGACGAAGAAGAAGAAAATGAAGAAATGGCTTCATTGAGAAGGTACATGATACCCAGTCATATTTAAAGTGTTGTTGTTGTTTTAAAACTTCGTTTATGTTAGAATCATAAACTGAAACTTTTCAGTTTCAGTTTCAATCCAATCCTGGCTTGTGTTCATGATGAATACCCTACTGTTTTTTGTGCCGGCATAGTTTTTAGGATGAATACCATGCCGATACTTGTTATTTCAGACAGATTTTCTGTATGTTTTTTTCCTCAAACCGGCACGGTACACTTGGGAATCGACCATGCTGACACTACTACCGGCATGCTCGATAATGAACTTTCTATGCCGGCAGTGTACTTACAATTTCAAAATTGGGGGATATTGTGTATAGGCATGGTGAAAGTATGAATACCATACCGATTTAGTCCCTGCCGGCATGGTATTCATACTTTTTCCATGCCGGCACTGAGTTTTTCAGGCGTAACAATGGCGGATTCAACGGAAAAAAATCAAATTTCAATACATTAATACCTCTATGTGACTAATTGGAGCACTTGTATATTCAACTTGTTTACTTTCCTGGGTTGGTTCTTCACCTAAACCTTCATGATCATAAATATCTAGATTTAATGTTGTCGCAAAAAACAAATTCAATGATAATGATTTATTCTACTGATTATCAAACTAATTTATTAACTTACCTAATTATATTTAACCACTAAACATGATTAGTGATGGGTAGATTAGGAATTAGTTAAAAATAAAAATGGATAAGGGGTGACTCTGATTTATTATTTATATCCCGTTTTTGTCTTTTTCCTCTATCCCCCAATTAATATAAGTATCCCCCAATTGAGCGTTCTAAATAAATGGTCAAGCTCATTACATTTGGAATTCCTAGTTCTTCTAGCTAAAGCTAAGGCATCTCGTTTCCTCTTACTATGTAAATGTCTACCATCCAGATCTTTTCTATTAGTATCATCACTCAATGATTTTACCACAATAATATAGTAACATCGACGTACAATATAAATAATTGGTTTAAATTTTTGACGCACAAGGCAACAACTTTGGGTGCTACATCTTTTTAATGAACATTGGATGCTATACTTTTTTTAAAACTAATGCGTAGGTATTATCCAAACTAGTGCTATCCAGGATTCCTGATCATGCCAATATAAAAGACGACCTTAGAGACGACTAAATTTTTATATACTTCTCACCGACCAGCTGAAGGCTCCATATTAATCTGTGACTTGTGAGACGACCTTGACTAGAGAATTCACACAAATTCTCTAGTCAGGTAAGCCAGTGTGTAGTTCAGCCGCTGCAGTGCACACAATTGTAGTTGGAATTTCTTAACGTAGTGTGAAAGAGCAAACATCAAAGCTAGGAAACATTTGTTGATGTAATAAAAACTCCATTTGTCTGAATTTGCTAGAAGTTATGGTTCGAGCTACCATACAAAAATGTCTATGAGTGGATGAGCAAAGTTCTCTGTAAATGTCTACCTTTATGCAGATCTTTGTACAGAGAGACTTTGCAGAGAAGGCACCAATTAAAGTGACCACTAATGAAGTCGGAGGGGGCATTAATTACAGAAAACAAAAAAAGAGGTTTTAAAAGCCAATCACCTCAAGGGAATCATCTATCTGTAGTTTAGCTTGAGCATTAGATCGAGAAAAGTTAAAGGTCGAACTTGGGTGCAACCAAATTCTGAGGCTTGTTGCTGTTAGCAGTTAATTCCTATACGGATCTGTTACTTGTCGGTAACGTCATTACCTGTGTCATCATTTACAGCTGTATTACAGTTTACAGTTTCAGTTCGTTTATCACCTCCTATAATTTGTTCTTTCACGTTCTGTTATTGTAATGTCATTGTCTATATAAAGACATGACATGTATCTGTTGTACTTGAACTTTCATTAATATCAAAACCCATTTCTTATATGGTATCAGATACCAAAAAGGAATCTTGACTTCCTTCTTCGATCCTACACCTTACCTAACCTAAAACACCATTAAACCTGCAAAAAAAAAAATCAACAATGGTTAGAACCACTCAAACACTAATTGCATCTTCATATACTTCCGCTGTCAACCACAATCTACATATTAACAACTCCCAACTATTTCCACCATTAACATATTCTTTTTCACAACAACGACAACCTTTTTCATCTCAACCACCACCACGACCATTAACTCAATCATCACCACCGCCATTAACCCATTCATCACCACCACCACAACAACCATCTTCATCTTCTCCTTAACCTCATCTACAACATACACCTATTCTTTATCCACATCATACATCAACACCACAACTACGACATCAACAATCACATCAACACCAACATTACCACCACCAATAACAACAAATTCCACCGTTTATTTTTCCTCCACTATCTCAATATCCATCTCAGTTTTATAATCATTTTGCTTTTCAGAGTAGATTTATAATTCCTTTTCAAAATATTTCGAATTTTGTTTCCGCAAAACTAGATGCATCCAATTTTCTTGTGTGGAAAGATCAGATGTCTTCTATCTTAATTTGTACCAATCTTTTTGGATTTGTTGATGGATCTATACCTCAAGAATTACCTACAATCTTGATCAAAAACACACATGTTCCAAATCCACGCTATCTAGAATGGTTGCAGATTGATAAATTTGTTGGATCCTGCATCAATGCTACTATTGACAAATCTTTATCTTCTGAGTTACTTGGTTCAGTGAACAATTTTTTGTAAGGGAAAATGGTTGCATTTAGCCAAATTATTCAGTGAACAATTTTTTGTAAGAAAATCAATGCTTCAATCTCAACTTCACTTAATCAAGAAAGGTTCGTCAACAATCAGTGAATTTCTACATCAGCTCAAGTCTATTGCAGATTCTTTAGCTGAGATTGGAAAACCTGTTCCAGATGTAGATCTGGTAATGTATGCTCTCAAAGGTTTAGGAAAAGACTATATTCATTTTGTGGTAAATGTGCAAAATAGAGAACCTCCTCTTCCTTTCTCAGAATTGAATCTAGATTGATTAGTTATGAGCAGTTTCTAAAAGAGCAAGAATCTGAGTCTTATTCTTCACTTGTTACCGATCCAACTAACTCAGCCTTCTATGTTAAGAAACAAAATTCTCCCTACAATTCCTCTTTTAGAAAAACAAATCATCAGTAGCTTTTTTCCTTATGGTTCTTCAATGTCTTATAATTCAACACCTAACTCTTCTTTTCCACAATCTAGTTCAAGAAACCTGAATTCAATCCTGCTCAAAAACCAATTTTGGATGAAACTTAATAAGCACGTAAGTGCGACACTTTTATATCCACATTTATACTAGGTAGGACTTGTTATTTTGGCTAATAATATTATTTTAAGTCATTTATAGGAATTACAAGGAAATTCGAACCCCTAAATGGTACATGGCTTAAGGGGGGCAAAATGACGTTTGTGACAAAAATGAGCAAAGTCAGATGTGAGCTCAAATGTGGCTGGCCTGCTATGTCCTCTCGAGCCCGACCCACTAGTGGCCGAAGAGAAAGTGAGACGAGTCATTTATCCCACCACAACAATTCTGTGTTTGTCTTTCTTATCTAAAGAGAAGGCTCTCGAACAACATCTTCTCCTTATCAAAATGAATCTGAGAAACTAGGTTAGGCAGAATTGTTGTGCTCCATCTAGTTCATCTGAGGTGTAAATGAAGTTCAATCCAAGAGTGGATCGAAATCGCATCTGGTGGTATTCGATTGAGAGGAAAGTGGTTGGATTCAGGATGCAATTTGGTGATAACTTGAGCTGTATGTGGATTTTGGTTGTGGTCTAAAATTCGATCATTGGCTAAACGGGTTTTGCTGGAAATGGTGCCAGTGGTTGTCGATACAGTTGCTGGGGTTAACCGAGTTCCCTGAAATCAGTTGGAAGTGGTCTCAGATTGCCAAAATAAGGAGCTGGTGATGAAAGTTTATGATGTTACTCAATTGAGAAACAAAAGGGTGTTGCTGTTAGGTTAATTTGTGAATGGACAGAAAGGGGATTTGAAATTCATTCTTCTTCAAGCTGCCGGCATCAAACTGGGAATTGAAGTTAGAAGAATACAAGATGGTGTTGAATTGATGAATCTGTGGGGAGTTTTGAAGTTAACTGAAATTGGGGTTCTTTGATTTGGTCTTGAGTTCGAGCTGGTGATGCAAGTTGAATGGGGTTGTGAAGATTGTCAATAATGCCACATCTTTGAGCAAGCTTTTAATGGGTTTGTGCTAATCTTGGTGATGTTCTGTGATTCAAGTTTGTGACGTAATGGTTGTTAAAACGGCGGACGAGATTGCAGTCAATGATGATGGTTGTATGCGGATGTGTAATCAACTGAAACTGAGTTCGATTAAGGGTTGAATGATTTGATTGCAACCAATTTAAGCAGGTCCATTGCAGGCAGCTGAATTGGTGTTGCTGATGATTTGGAGTCTGCCATGGTTGGATTTGAACTGAAATACAAGGGAAAATAGGAGCTGTGGCTTTGTCTGTATGTTGGCTGATTTGAATTCGTAGTGGTGATGATTGTATGGGTTTTTGCCAAACTTTTGAGTTGATCTGGAGATGCAATGGAGGTTGAACTGGCTGCAGACAATTTGGTTATGATGCTGGTGTTAATTTCGTGATTGTTTACGAGGGAAATTATGGCAGGAGTTCGAGCCAGAGGAAGATGAATTAGAGATGTTAACAGCTGATGGTGGTCTTGTGCCGATCTTTGAACGTACAGAGAATGGGAAATGTTGTGTGGCCGGAGTATTTAATTGGAGTTGCTTGGAGGGACAGGTCAGTCGGAGCAGTGGACTGGGCCTTTGGGAAATTTTTGGGCAGTGATTGGACGTTCCAATTTGGACTCTTGGCAAATGATTTGTTAGGTTTAATCAACCTTCTCGGAAGGAGTATATAGGATGGAGAGAAACAGAGAAGAGAGGAGGCCGAAAACAAGGGTTTGCTGTTATTGTTTTCTTTTTGCTATGTCTAGCTAAACTCCTTATTAGGGTGAAATATGAACTTGTAGGTTTAATTTACTTATGTTTTCAAACAATGGTTTCAAAAATAAAAGCTTAACGTAATGTTTGTGTTTCTCAAGATTGGGTTGTTTGTTTAATGAGTTTTTCATGTCTTATGCCATGTATATTTCATAGTTGAATTCTTGAACAACATCCATATAGAACCTTGGTGATAAATGATTTATGATAATCCTATGACTATCTATGCCTTATATGATTAGTGCTTAGGATTTCTACCTTCTAGGTTGAGAACAAACATATCCTCTTGATAATCCTTATCTATTGTTCTTAACTGAAATATATCTTTCGTGCTTCGATAGCTAGGTTTGCTATTGTACATGAGCCAAATGAGACCTTTGTGAAAGACATAAGTGAAACTTTAGCCTACAACGGATTCCGCAAACCTAATTTTTCCACATCCTTGATTGCAATTCTTTATAAAATTGCTTTATTCTATTTGTTAGCTATTTTCTTAGCACAACAATCTCTCAAATATTGAATTTTAGTTAGTTAGGTCTTGATATTAATTAGTAGTAGTTTTTGCACTCCTTGAGGGAACGAACCGTGCTTGCTATTGTGTGCTATTTTTGACACCGTGCACTTGCGGTAAAATAAGGTTGGTTTACCGACCCATCAAAACTCCTTGTCAGATATGTAGGAAAGTTTGTCATCTTGCTAATAAATGCAGATTTAAGTACACTCCTTCCAAGGATAGTGGATCTCCTATAAAGAAATCCTTTCTTGGTCTTGATTTGAATGCAGGGAGCAGTAGTGACAATACTCCATGGTTCTCAAATGAATTTGATTATAATTATCAAGTTGCTTCTCCTGCATTTGAAGCTGGTGGCTATTGGGAACATAGCTCTTCTGGTTCTATATGGATACCTGACTCTAGTGCTTCCAGTCATATGACAAATGATACTTCATTGTTGGGCACTTTCTCTGCTTACACTGGCTCAGAAAAGGTTATGGTGGGAGATTGTAAGCTTTTACCCATTTCTCTCACAGGTTCTTCTACTTTATCTACTTCTGAGAATAATTTTGAACTGCATAAGGTGTTATATGTTCCTCATCTTCAACATAATTTACTTTATGTGGCTCAATTTACTTTGGATAATCATTGTGCTTTCATTTTTTATCCATGGGGATATGAAATAAATTCACTGAAGAACAATCTTATACTGGCTAGAGGAAAGGTTCAAAATGGTCTATACCCAATCATGTCATGCTCTACTCCTTCGAATGCTACATTATCTGTTGTTGTGGCATCTTCAAATATTTGGCATTCAAGATTGGGTCACCCTGCTCAAAAGATTTTATAGAAGCTTGCTGATGGTGCTGATATCAAGCTATCTAGTAAAGTAGTTAATTCAGTTTGTGGTTCTTGTCGGTTAGGCAAAATTAAGTGTTTACCATTTAAGACTATTGGTTCTATTTCTAGTTCTCCTTTCTTATTAGTTCACTATGATATTTGGGGCCCTGCACCTGTACAATCTCATCTAGGATTCAGATATTACATCTTATTTGTTGATGATTGTACCAAGTTCAGTTGGATATATCCTATGAAAAGTAGAACAGATAGTCTCAGTTGCTTCAGACTATTCAAGTCTCTTGTTGAGAATCTGTTTGATGTAAAAATAAAATACTTTCAATGTGATGGTTCTTTGGAACTGACTAAAAGGTCCTTTTAGAGAATTCATTGATTCTTCTGGTATTGAGTTAAGAATTTATTGTCCTTATCTACATCAGCAAAATGGTTCAGGTGAAAGAAAACACAAACATATCATTGAAATGGGCAACACTTTGACATTCAATGCTTTTTTACCTAAGAAATTTTGGTTTGATTCCTTCTTGGCAGCTACATTTCTCATCAATAGGCTTCCAAGAAAAGTCTTGCAGTATAAGTCTCCTTATGAAGTGTTGTATCATTCTAAACCAGATTATTCAATTTTGAAAATATTTGGATGTCTATGTTATCCTAATTTGGTTCCCTACAAGAAGGATAAGCTTAGTCCAAAATCTGCAGTTTGTGTTTTCTTAGGATATAGCATTCATCACAAAGGATACAGATGCATGGATTTGAAATCTCTCAGAATTTATGTTACTACAAATGTAGTTTTTGATGAGATAAAGTTTCCATTTGCTGAGATAACTTCTCCTTCTGTTATGGCTTCTTCTCCAACTTCTCCTACACCTGTGCCTGAGCAAGATTCTTCTATTACATTGTCTTCTAGTTCTTCTGATTTAACAACTTGTGACACTACTGCTACTACTTCAGCTTCTCAATCACCTACTTCTTCTTCAGACACTATTCCTGCTGTTCAACCTGAAGTATTACCTTCTACTGGGATGCAGACAAGATCTAAATAAGGTATTCATGTTCCAAAACCTCTCTTTAAAAAATTTGTAGCAAATAGTCACTTTAAACATCCAGTACCAACTGCTCTACTTAGTGTCACTGAACCAATTTCTGAACCAAAAACTTTTAAAATAGATATTAAACATCATGTCTAGATTAAGGAAATACATAATGAATATGGAGCTTTACAAGAAAATGATACTTGGAGACATGTACCTTATGATCCTTCTATGAATGTTCTTGGATGCAAATAGGTATTTAAAACAAATTTAAAGGAAGATGGTACTGTTGAAAGACACAAAGCTAGGTTAGTATCTAAAGAATATCATCAAGTAGATGGAATTGACTTTGAAGAAACTTTTAGCCATGTTGTTAAAGCTACCACTATTAGATGTGTTCTCAGTCTTGCTCTTTCTCAAAATTGAAGTATTAGACAATTAGATGTAAGTAATGCTTTTCTGCATGACACTTTAAAAGAAAAAGTGTACATGGAGCAACCACCTGGATTTGTTGATCCACAACACCCTACTCATGTTTGTCTTCTTCAGAAATCTCTTTATGGTCTTAAGCAAGCACCAAGGGCTTGGTTTGAAAATTTTAGTAACTATCTGCTTTATTATGAATTCAAGAATTCTGTGTGTGATCCTTCAATGTTTATCTATTATAATAACGGTGCAAGAATGACACTCCTTGTCTATGTGGATGATATTATTCTGGTTGGGTCTTCTGATTCTTTACTTTCATCCTTCATTACTTCTCTCAAGACTGCTTTTGCCATGAAGGATTTGGGTACTCTTTATTATTTTATGTATTGAAGCTACTTTTGATCATTCTTCTAGCAAGTTACTTCTTACTCAAAATAAGTAG
This sequence comes from Papaver atlanticum, assembly GCA_023531105.1. Taxonomy (NCBI): domain Eukaryota; kingdom Viridiplantae; phylum Streptophyta; class Magnoliopsida; order Ranunculales; family Papaveraceae; genus Papaver; species Papaver atlanticum. The sequence continues at coordinate 863,471 of JAJJMB010012081.1, forward strand.
TTTATGGAGCTTTTAAAGAAGCATGATATGATAGGTTGTAAACCTTGCAGAACTCCAGTCTATCATGGTCAAAGAGCTTCAATTTCAGATGGTGATCCCCTTCTAGATGTCATCATTTATAGACGTTTAGTTGGTGGTCTTCAATATCTCACTCTCACTCGTCCTGACATCAGTTTTGCTATCAACTATGTCAGTCAATTCATGCATTGTCCCATAGACGTGCATCTTCAATTATCCAAAAGAATTCTACGTTACTTAAAAGGTTCTTTGGGACAGGGTATTACACTCAGTGCTGGTGATTGTAGTAAACTCGTTGCATATTGTGATAGTGATTGGGCTGGTTGCCCTGATACTCGTAAGTCTACCTCTGGGTATTGTGTTTTTATTGGTGGTAATCTTGTGTCTTGGTCTTCCAAGAAACAACAGACCATTTCTCGTTCCTCCACTGAAGCTGAGTATCGTGGACTTGCAAATGCATCTGCTGAAATCTTGTGTCTGTCCTATCTTTTTGAGGAATTATCAGTTCGTTTATCTCTACCATGTACTATGTACTGTGATAACATGGGTGCTGGAAGTCTTACAGCTAATCCAATCTTCCATGCATGCACTTAACATATTGAAGTGGATTACCATATGATTCGTGATCCGGTGAAGTTTGGTTTCTTGAGGGTATCTCATATTCATACATTGAGCCAGATTGATGACTTGTTTACTAAGGGTCTGTCTAAGGATCAGTTTCATGCTCTTCGCAGCAAACTAATGCCTTCTGTGAAAGCTTAGTTTGAGGGGGAATGTTAGCAGTTAATTCCTGTACGGATATGTTACTTGTCATTAACGTCATTACCTGCATCATCATTTACAGCTGTATTACAGTTTACAGTTTCAGTTCGTTTATCACCTCCTGTAATTTGTTCTTTCATGTTCTGTTATTATAATATTATTGTCTATATAAAGACATGACCTCTATCTTGTACTTGAACTTTCATTAATATCAAAACCCATTTTTTACAGTTGCCAACCCGAATGTCAGCATAGCAACAATTTTGAATCTTAGTGGAAGAATGATGTGCAGCTGTAATTGCAAGATAGGATATATGGATTTCCAGGTGAGAAAAAATAACAGCATATAATTTACTAGAAAAATTAAAATTGAATACTGGACCAAGTGACTATCACATTGAATAACCCCGCTCCAAGAACATAATCTGACCTTGCAAATCAATATCTTGGTGATGGAGGAGCCCGAGCTCTTGAAAATCCAATCCATGCATCGATACCAATTCCAAGAAAAACCTATCCAAAAATATCAAATATGAGATCGAAGTTCCATCCTTTCTTGGTGCCCTGAAAGAGAAGAACCAAAATTATTGCAAGTGATCAAAGCTCTAAGAGAATTTAGGCCAGAAATCATAGTATAGTAAGAGCTGAATGTTGTGAAGTTTAGTGCCGCAGGTCGGCAGGTGCACTAATAATACTGAAAACGGATGCAATTCAGTAAACAGGTATGCTAGCTAAAGTTTAAATGCTGAATTCTTAGTAGTTCAGATGACCGATAGGTGAGAGAGCCTAGAGCCTGAATTCTTTAGGAGGTTCAGCACATTTGTGTCAATCGAAGCGCAGTCAATATATATTTAGGCTGCTTATTTGTTCGCATACAGAAAACTTCCAGTTGATTGATATTCTTGAAACGCAATTGAGAAGCCAAGTTAGATCATGTATCATACATTCGCATGTGAAGTACAAGATTTTGCTCATGCTGCCTGTTGGGATACACGTTGTTTATGGATCTCCTTATGGAGTTGTGGAGCCTGAACAAAAAAGTTAACAAATCACTTTAAACTGATAAATTCAATGCGAAATCAACAACGAGTAAGAGGTAATGCGAATGCAGACCAACAGGCGCAGCGGAACACGACAAGAAACGTATCATTACCATATCAATTGATTCCAAAGACTTGGAATACCGTTTATTGGTTGGATCCTACAAAATAAAATACAAAAACTCAATAACTTAGCCAGGATTCGAAAAATGGGTGGGCAAGTTACCAATTGACACATAATTTAGGGGTGCAAAAGGGTTAAAATGATTAAAAATGGGATAAATTCGTTCAAATTGGGCATGGGAGCTCGCATTTGAGGGGGTGAAATTGCACACCCACCTCTCTCAATGTAGCTCCGCCCCTGGGTAGTTGTATTCCTCTTGGCTTTGGCTATATTATAGACAAGACTAAGTACTATGACATCTTTTTTGGCTATAATGTAACCAAAAGCTATGTCTTAGCTAATTAGGGGTGGAGATGTGTTTCATCACCAGACAAGAAGTGTGACAAAACTTCAAGTTCTATAATAACGTGGACTTTTTATGAATTTTTGGCGGATATTTTGGTTTTCGATTTTAATTTAATTTTTTCAGTTCCGTATTCCTAATATTTTTCTTAACTATTTTATTTGACATAATTTCCCCTTTCTCTATTACGTATCTAAAACTGCACATATCCACCCTTATCCGCTATATCTGCCCACGTCCGTCATTTTTCTACTCGCATAGTCTGCACCCACGGATGCGTTGGTAGGGTCCGGGAAAGAGTTCACATCATAAGTTTGAGATGAAGCTTTATTTTGAATGACTCATTTTAGGGCATGCATCATATAAAACTTACAGGTGTCACAAACAACAAAAGATTTTGCAGCGGAGGACCCAAATCTGAATAATTTTTTTAAAGCGACTCCAATGAGAAAAACTCTTGATGGTTTCAATAAAACCTGGCTAGTTTGGGGCCTAGTCCAGTTATTTGGGGCCTATCAAATTCCTCTCCCACCTTTCACAAATGGCTCGGGGCGCCAAATTTGATAAAAAGACTAATTTGTCCCCAAATTAATTCCTAAAACTAACTTATATAAATACTAATCCATTACCATTTTCAGTAAAAACCAAAAACATAAACCAAAAAACTTTATATTCTCATCTAATCCTTCCAAATTCCACAAACCCTAATAAAAGATAAATAAATTGATCTTCTTCTCCAACGATCTCCGATCCAACCAAGAAAAGGTAAATCTCCATTAACCCGTTCTAGTATTCGAATTTATTCATTGATTTAATTACATGTTTAAAACTTCAATTTTCAAAAATCAAAATCTCTGATTTACCCAGAATCGGTTTATGTTGACATATCTTATCAACCGATTCTGGGTTTTGTTCTTTTTCCAAGAATAACATGCAGAGGAATCGGTTTATATGATGACTAGAATAGCCCGATTATGGGTTGAAATTCAAATATGAAAAGACATCACCAGAATCTGTTTATAAGTGCATTAACATAAACTGATTCTGGGTACTAATTTTTATTTAACTCCGCGCTCATAAAATCGGGTTTTATTTGCGTTGTAATATACCTATTAAATAGTTGTCTCTTCAGATTCCATTTCATAATCGGATTTTATATATGTACCACATAAACCGATTCTTAGGGTTTCATTTTCCTGTGTGTTTTTGTGGTTAGAATTAGATTACATGCATGCATTTTCCTATGTACCGATTATTGAACAAGATTTTTACTCTTTTGTAAATATGGACTTCGGCCACCTAGCATTTTATTCATGAGAGATCACCTAGGAGGATGTTCACAGGGAACAACAACCCATCGTACCCAGGAGCCTCTAAAAGTTCTCCTATGGCCGTGAGACCCATTTGGAGCAAGCCCTTGCATTGGCAGAATAATCTTTCACTAGAAGAGATTATTGAGCTTATCAGGTTTGCTAGGAGAAGGAGGGATGCGATTGCAGCTGCGTGGGATAATGACGGATATTTGGAAGGTCTGTTTAAAGAAATGGCTGAAGTTCAAGCCTTGGTTGCAGCAGAAGCTGCTGCTGCTCCTGATAATGGTGCTCCATGATGTTGATGCTCTCTTTTAGATATTATAAGTTTAACTTTTGAGTTTTTAAGATTTTTGGTGGTCTAAGTTTTAAGTTTTTAACACTTTGTTGGGATGGTTATGGTTTATATTTTGGATGATAATGGTTTGCACTTAATGCACTTAAAGTTTTAATTATGATTATGTGTATAATGGGTTTATCGTAAAACGAGTTTATGCATGCTTCATACTTTTTTTTTTTGCAAATACAGGCACACAATCGGGCTATGCGACAACCCCACATAAACCGATTATTTTGGCTTCATCATGGAATCAGTTTATGTGTGTCAATATAATCCGATTCTTCAAGCCTTGGAAATGCAGTTTTTATGGATCTTTTTCTTGCAAGAATCGGATTACACGTGAAAATATAAACCCATTATTGTCGGTGAAAATTCAAAAATTTTACATGCACATAATCGGGTTATGTTGAAAAACATAAAGACCGATTCTATTTGGCATGAAAACACAATCGGTTTTTATGGACATTCGAGAAGACCGTTTGTGCCAAATTATTTCATTTTTTTTGCAAAAAAAACTAGTCGTTGGGGTCCTTCTCTATGTATATAGAAACCTCATCCTTGGACCCATTTTTCCCCAAAGTTGCTCATTCTATTCCCTCACTCCATATACTCCACACTTACTCATTTCATACCTCCACATACAAGAAATGGCATCATTTGACTCCGCGGAAGATTTGGCAATCACCAAAGCATGGTATGCCGAAAGTCGAGTTGCTCACTCCTCGTCCAAGAGCTTTTTGGCGAAGATATATGACAAATTTAGGCAAGATTATGGGAACCCGAATAGAAGAAGTCTCCAACAAATCCATGATAGGCACCAAGTCATCCTAGATGCGATAGTCGCCTTTATAGCTATCCAACAACGGATTTTGAACGCAAGCCATTTTAGCATGTCCCTTCAACAATTTGTGAGTATTTTTTTTAATGGTTTATTCTACTCAATCTACTTTTATAAATTTGTAACTAACAAAGTAAGCTTGTGTTGTGTTTTTGTAGCATGAAGCAGTGAAAGCGCGCTACTTGGAGGAAAAGGAGGAAACATTCACATTTGATGCAAGATATCACTTCATGGTATCTAAACTTTCGGAGTACGGGACCGACTTTATGGTGGGTGAATCGGACTCGGATTCCTTGGATGAAGATTGATGGTTTTAGAAGTTTTCGTGTAGATTTTCAGGGTACACTCTTGTAAACCCTCACGAGACTATAACTCGTCCACTATGCACGTGCTAAGTGCATCCGTGATTCATACGAAAAAGATTAGATTTGAAATGAATGAATTTTTTTCCTTTAGGAATATGAAACAATCGGTTATATATGACGCCAACAAAGACCGATTATGGTAATCGGATTTTAGCGACGCACACATTAACCGATTCCTGGTGTCCTTCATGAATACCAAAGAACACTACCAAGAATCGATTTACAAGTGCATGAACGTAAACCGATTTTGGTTAGTGTTTTCGAAAAAAAAATCAAAAAATTTCAGTTGTTTGGTGTTTTGAAGATCAATTTACACTAGTTGATCTCACATCTAACAAGATTAATTAACACCTAATACGATTAATTAATACGAATTAATTGGGGGTAACATGGGTAGTAAGAGAATAGTTAAATAAGTGGTTATGTGAAATTTATTTCTAATGACCTTTTTTGTCATCTAGTAACATGCCCCAAATAACTGGACTAGGCCCCAAACTAGCCAGGTAGTAAATCCCGTATACGTGAATAAGTAAAGTTGTTCAATCTTAATATACCTCGATAGTTTTAGTAAAACCCGTATACATGAATAAGTAAAGTTCTTCAATTTTAATATCATATTAGAGAATTTTCCTCCTGAACGAAAAATTATACTAGCATTAAGACTACAAAGCCAAGTACGTTTGGTCATAGATTCATCCACAAATCATGACAAATCAGTCCTCATAATAACATTGATAAATTGATTTCTCAAGATGATATAATTGATTAGTTGAATCTAATTTGATAGAAACAAAACGGTTTATATTGTTGAAAAAAAATGGAGTAAGTTCTAATTGGATAATGTAAGCGACAAACATCGAGACCATTAGAGATGTATATTTTGCGGAACTCTAATATAGATACTTAGAAACAATTTGTGAGTGAAGAAATTTGACTAAAAACTAATCAAGTTTACTGAAGATTTTATGAAAGTTTTAGACGGATAAGATAGAAAAGAATTTTGGATCGAAACAAACTCTTGATACCTTAATTCTATTTTTGTAAGAATCAATTATTACACAGATGATAATATTTTAATTATTTATAGAGGAATGAGACAACAAACAACTAGGAGTGGTAACAAACTCGATGACCTCTTACAGTTGTGTAACATAAGTGATTCTTACACTCTCAGGTTATTACACCACCGGTTAAATAGAAAAAACAGAGAATAACGAACTAATGTAGGAATATACGACCAAAAATGAGGGATACTAATCCAGAAATCTAGTGGACAAAGGATAAAACTGTCATTTTGACGAATGGAATTGCTTTCTTTTAAACTGAAATTTCTTTTTGAAGAGCTTCTTTCGTATATCATCCAATACTATTTCAGGAGGAATAGTAATGCCAGGTAAATTATAGTAGGTCGAGGTATGTACGTCCCTCGACCACGTAAACGGTCCTAATAAATTACTGCCGATCGGATAGCTGACAACCATACCTTGACAGTATACATACTTCAATTGTGAACATTCAGGTAAATAAGATAAAAAATCCTCAAAATCCCTTTCTGTGTTTTTACCCAAACATAGATGATTCGAGATACTTAAATGTCCTTCAACGATGAAATCTCCATACTGCAATGGAGTGACAAATGTTCTTTTAATCCTCACCACATGGAACATCTCACACGAATAAACTATGAACAACTGAGGATCTCTATACCAGGACATGGTTATTCGCTGAATTACTGAAGCTACAGAATAAATGTTTTGTAGTTGAGGATAAATATGTTATTATTTCCTCCGTTTCAAAAAGATAGCAAGATGAGCAAGGATTTTCACATATAAGTATGTTAAAAGGATTTGGTTGTTTCCATAAAAGGAAAATCAAATGTTTTAAGATTAATACTTTGCCCATATTAGTGACCATATCTCTCTCTCTTCTAACAAATTTCAGACTATTTGTCTCTCGTATTTTTCTTTTAACAAAAATTCTAAACGAACAACATAAAAAAACAACAACTCAAAAACCGTCTTTCTCACATTAAGCTGGGATTCATCTCAAAAAATGGGACCCCCTGCTAACTATAAGTGGGACGGTTTTTGTGTTATTTTTAATGTTGTTAGTTTAGAATCTCTTCTTTTTAAAATATCAAAGGAATTATGAGACAAGAGTGTTTGGTTCTTAAAGATTACTTAGAAAAAACACGAAAAAGTAGTTCCAATGATTGACTTTTTTAATTTGCGTATAAAACCAAATAAGCCTATTTTTTTTAAACGGATAAAATATGTTACGTATAGAAATTTGACAGAGACTTGGTTAAATTTTCTGAAGACATTTGGAGAAAAATTTGAACAAAGAATTAAAGAAAATATCCAAACCAAAAGACTCGAAACAAACACGTGATACGATGACATGAATCTTATTTCTATGATCGTAAGAATTATTAACAAATAATAACATTTAGCTAATTATAAAGGAATGAGACAACATACAACTAAGAGTAATATAGACTGATGAAATCTTACAGTTCTGTAACAGAAAAAATGCTTATACTAATAGAATCTTACACCAACAATCAACTAACCAAAATAGAAAATCGCACAATTTTTAGATAGGGTGACACCATACAAGCATTAAAACATTTCCGTAATCTCCCTAGCTAGGATAACAATTAATGTTATTTTGACAGGAATTACTTTCTTGTAAACCGAAATTGTTTTCATAAGAGCTTCTTCTTTCTCCTCCAATACTGGTTCAGGAGGAACAATGATGCCAGGTAAATTATAGTAGGGCGAGGTATGTACCTCCCTTGACCACATAAACGGTCCGAATAAATTACTGCCGATTGGATAGCTGACATACCTGGACAGTTTACATACTTAAACTGTGAACATTTAGATAAGTAAGATAAGAAATCCTCGAAATCCCTTTCGCTGCTGTTACCCAAACATAAATGATTCAGCGATGAAATCTCCATACTGGAATGGAGTACCAAATGTTCTTTTAATCCTCACCACATGGAACATCTTGCACAAATAAATTATGAACAACTGAGGATCTCTATACCAGGACATAGTTATTCGCTTAATCTTACAAAGAGAGAGATACTTGATATTAATGGAAATTTGCGAAGAAAATGAAGGAAAAGAATGAGTGGAAATTTTTGCTTAATGACCTCAACAAAGATCGATCACTATATATACATGAAGTTAGCGTTGGACGCCGCATGTCTATAAATTTTATATACCAAACATATAAAACATTTCCATATACTCTAGAACATTCAAAATAAAATATGTAGCTCGTGGATTGTTCAGTAGGATATAATATAGTTTCCGTTATAAGCCATTTTAAGGGAAATGTTTAACTAATTGCCTACAGGGTCCAGAGGGAGCATAGAAAATTTATTCCAGCATAACTACAACGTGTCAGAATCATAATTTTTTCCAAATCTACGCTGCCAGGGTGGTATTGCACTTATTTCAACAAATAATTTTTTTTTTATCGTTCAAAGAGAATAGATTAAAATACACACAAATCGTGTGCGGGCGAATACAGGTGACAAAGAGCTAAAGCCCACAAAAAAAAAAAAAAAAAGCTAAAGCAAAGAAATTTCTATGAACACAAAGAGTGTCAATAGAAGAACATACAACATGTAAAACAAGAATCAAAGAGCAAGTAGCGAACCACAATGAGGACTGCTGCCTATTGTCAGTTAGCAGACTCGTCAACATCTTCTATAATTAAATCATCATGATTTTTCGCGAGATCACTAAACATTTTGTCACGATTAGTCTTTCGAGGTGGAAATTCCATACCCCATGAAGATCCAAACTCCAAGAGTTTATTTGCCGAGACTTCGATAGGAGTTTTAGACTTAGGAAGTTTTTTCTTTTTTAAACGAGGGGTACCAGGGAACATACCTGTACCTTTTGGTTTCAAACTCAATTTCATTCTGATTCCTATAATTGGCTTCGACGAAGACGGCTTTGCGATGCTTACCTTTGAATCTTCCAAAACTAAGTCGGAAAAGGCTACCTCCCCTTCTTCTTCTTCTTTTTCTTTATTTTCTTCTTCTTCGAGATCATGAAACCTGTTATGGGATTCAAAACCAGGAGGAATGGCGGGATCAGAAGATGAGGTGCTTGCACCTTCCACAACGGGTTGAACTATAGGAGTCTGAACGTGATTTTCTTTTTTTCTTTTTTCCGGCGCCTTTCTTTCTTTTATAAGAGAACAACTCGCCGAGAACCTTTTCTTGTTCAACAACCTTCTCACCATTCACACACAAATCATTCTCATAAGGTAGCATACATGACTCATTAGCTTCTCCATTGCTTACACTTTCAATCCCATGTGATCTAGGAGCATCATCCCCTTGCCCACTAGAAGAATCTTCTGACTTACCATCTGTCTCTATACTAATCATATTAGCCTTTTCATTTGGATTTCTTGATAGGCAGCTTACCTCCCTAGCAACAAAATGAGGACAATTGATCCCTTCTACTGCCGCCTCAAAGCCTGAATTTACCTCATTAACTTCCTTATGAGGTTCCATCTTATCTACAAGAATGATCTTCCTAGTATTCATATCATGGGCACTCTGTAAATTCTTAGTAGCCCTAGGAACCCCATCTTTTCTAGAACTTTTCCCTTTGTTTGCAGGATTTCTTGAACATTTCCCAGTTGTGTGACTGAAAGTAGTGCAGTTCTTGCAAGGAGAGGGTCTCCAAGAGTACTCCACTGGGATTTTGAAATCAACCCCATCAATAATGATGGGAATAAAGTCTGGATACTCAAAATCTGCCTCTATTTCCACACATACTCTTGCATATTTCAAACGTGATCTATCCAAAGTATGCTTATCAGCAAGGAGAGGCGTCCCTAAGCCACTTGCAATCATGCTAATACCCTTCTCATTCCATAAATGAATAGGAATTTTTCGTAGATTTACCCAAATTGGGACTGATTTCATTTCCTCAATGGATTGCTCTAGGAGCAAATGCCATGGGAGAACTATGAATAGTTTCTTTGAGATAAAAAGAACCAAACTCTAAGGCCGTATTCCTATCTTCTTCAGTATTAAACTCAAAAATGAATAAACCCTCATCATGAATTGTCATTTTCAAATCCCCCTTGGGTTTCCATAAATCTAAAACAACATCTTTGACCTTATCAAAATGTAAATGATTTTCCAAGAAATTCCCCACAAGGTGTTTTTCACAAAATTTAATTTCACTAACAAAATCAGCTGAGGAGAAGACGGGGGTTTTCTTACCATTAATGCTATCTGGTGTGTGATCAGGTAAAACCCTTGTAACAACGGCCTCTTTTCTACCCAAAGCCTGAGGAAACGGTGAGTACCAATCCCTAATCTTCGAACGAGATTTATCTGTCAAAACCCCTTGGGTTTTTGAGATTTTCTTATCTCTGATAGATTTCAATGGAGGAAAATCGTCTGCAACATTAGAAAATCCAGATAAATTACTGCTCTTGGATGAGTATTCCTTCAGGTTATTGTTCTTAGAAGATTGAAAAATGAAATGAGCAACGCCATCCATGATGAGAACGAGGGTCAGGCCGGTACTTGTAAGGTCAGTAATTTCTAATTTCGCAATTCACTCCATGGCTGTTTATAAATGTCCTTTAAAGATCATTGCAGAATGTGAAAGGGCATTTCGGAATTTTATTTGGACTGGTGATTCAAAGCAAAAGAAGACAAGGGTAGTAGCTTACGAAAAAAATCTGTTGCCCTTTTAGTGAAGGTGGATTTCAACAAATAATTATTCTACTCGTGCTATTATACTCCCTTTGCCAATTATCTCCATCATTTCAACATGAGCATCCTTTAGATTATTGAGATTATTTCCATGGGCTTCAGTACTTTTTACAGCAGTTCCAGCCGATAAGACCCCCAATTAACGTATTCCGTGTGCCAACAAGTGATGCCAAGGCCCAAGGCATCTGGCTTCCTCTTGCATGTGCAAGTATTGGACAGTTTTTAGCAATCAGCAAATAAGTAAATTGGTTTCAAAATTTTGATGCGGATGGTAACAAATTTTGGATGCTAGTATATTTTTCAATGGTAGTTGGATCCACATCATGCCAATATAAAGACGACCTTAGACACCACTAAATTTTTATATACTTCTCACGGACCAGCTGAAAGCTCCATATAACTGTCAATTTGTGAGATGACCTTGACAGGAGAATTCACACAACAGTAGTTGCAGTTTCTTAACATAGTTCAATTATGAGGTGTAAGAGCAAATATTAATGATCAATATACGTTGTTGTAGAGTTTTCCATATGAGTGCATGGGCGAAGTTCTGGGCATATGACTACCTTTATGCAGATCTTTGCGCAGAGAGATTTTTGACCTTTTTTGTTTGCTTGGTTTTATTGAATTTGATTGCACCCAAACTTAGTGGCTTGTTACCAACACAAGTGTCAGCACAGAGCTGTGCAGCTGAAATTGCAACGCAGGATACGAATTTCCAACATGACGTGCCATACGGGGTCTCGACTCATAGTTATTGTTTTATTTTTAGCAAAACAAAGTAAGCGCTGCAAGAGGAATACACCAGGCTGTTGGCAGCTTGTGCAAGTGAAGAAAAACAAAAAACATTGGTATAATTTACTAGAAAAATTAAAATTGAATACTAGACCGATGACTATCACATGGTATAACCCCGCTCCAAGAACCTCTCAGTGCAACTATGCATTTTAAACACCTATAATCTGACCTTGCAAATCAATATCTTGGGGATGGATGAACCTGAGCTCTTGAAAATCCAATCCATGCACCGATACCAATTCCAAGAACAACCCATCCAAAAATATCAAATATGAGATCAAACTTCCATCCTTTCTTGGTGCCCTGAAAGAGAAGAAACCAAATTATTGCAAGTGATCAGCTCCAAGCAAATTTGGGTCAGAAATCATAGTAAGAGCTGAATACATGGGCATATGTGAAGTTCAGTGCCGCATCATACCTTTGCATGTGAAGTAGAAGATCTTGCTCCTGCTGACTGTTGGGCTACTCGTTGTTTATGGATCTCCGTGGAGTTGTGGAACCTGAACGAAAAGGTTAACAAATCACTTTAAACTGATAAATTCAATGCGAACAGCGATTGAGAGGTAATGCGAATGCAGACCAACAGGCGCAGCAGGAACACGACAAGAAACATATAGTTACCTGATCAATTGATTCCAAAGACCTGGAATACTTTTCATTGGTTGGTACCTACAAAATAAAATACAGAAACTCATTAACTTTCTCAAAGCACGTACCAATGCTAAAAGCATCTACAATTCTAACGAAAACGTCCGAATATGATAAACAAATACCTCATCTACTGCTTGTTGATAAAAATCAGCTGCTCTAACAAAATAATTCCTAGCTTCATTGTAGTCAGGAGTAAGTAATCCATGCGCCATATGCGCGTTTCCCAAACACCACAGTGCTTCGTGCTTACGCGGATCAATTAACAACGCTTGCTCAAGTTTCGACATAGCAGCTACAAAATCATAATTATAGAATCAAACAAAGTAAAAAAACCTTACAAATAACCTATTGTTAGCCGGTATAACTGTTCAGTGATCTGCGTTAAAAACTCGCCAGCACCAAATTTTTTACCATAAGAAAAAAAAGTTTGACTTGTAAAATCATATTACAGAATATCAATTTGACTCAAGCCAATGCTGAGAGAGTATCCTGCTGGTATAAATCCAGCAAATTCACCAAAAATAAAATAAAGTATAAGCAAGTTATACCTAATATCATGGTCTTCGGGTCGGCGTGATATTGGGATAACTCCAGCAATACTCCTCCCCATCTAGTGAGGTTCGAGAAAGAAAAAACAAATTTCGCAAAATCATAAGACATAAAACAAGAAAAGATAACAGTAAAAAAGTATGAATTTTTTTTGGATGAGTTATTTATGCTTACATCGGCGTCATTAGAATCAAATGTGTATTTTGCTTCTGCTTTTTTGCGAGCGTCATCGAGGTACAAGAATTGTATTTCATCCTCGGACATATTCTCCATGCTTTTAATTCTTGATGGTTTGGTTTTGCGCTAATTTTTCTTCTTTTTGATTGTTTAATTCGTCTTGGGCAGAATTGTTTTAAGTGTTTTGAAATACTTGTTGAAGAAGAAAAGTGAAAAAAAAAAAAGGAATTTTTGGTGCACTACAATCTATCATTATTTGTTAAAAACACTTAACATTGGTAATGCTACAGATGATTTAGATGAACCGAGTGGTGCTACAAGTCCGACTTTACGACCTCTCCCAGGGACGCAGCTGGTTAAAAGCAAGCATGGGTATGCAACCAGCTGCTCTCAAGTCTCCCAAGCCTAACTTTAATTTTAAGAATTTGGGCTTCCAAGCCCATTTTTTCACACGCCCCCTCACGTGTAAGGCCAGTCATTCGACCTAACACGTGTACCTACGTATGAGTGATCAGTCAATCGGTAACAGATGTACATGTGACTAAATCAGTACACATCAGCCACTCGGCCTACACCCCGGGTGTACAAGCGAAAAAATCGGTACACTTCGGCCAGTAACTCGGCCTACACCCAGAGTACAGCAGGTCTGGGTCTGGGGCTCAGCTCTGATACCATGTTAAAGTTTGCGGGCATCCAACTCAAAACCAATTGGCAATGAGTGGAGAGGCCCTTCCATATTATATTTAAGTTAATTATGTTGAAACTAACAATGTGGGACTATTGTCTTTTCACAACAATTGACCACAACAGCCAAGCAATTAGAAGAATCTGGATGGAGAGAGCAAAAAGTCAAGAGGAAGTATGGGAGGTAAGCAAAAGTTTCAAGAAGAATAAGTCACCGGGTCTAGATGGAGTTTTACATGGTTGCTTGGGAAGTGATTAAAAGTGATTTCATAGCCGTGGTAAAGGAGTTCCATTTGTTAGAAAAACTAAATTGGAAAAATGGTTGTCTTTAGACTTAGCCCTCTCTCCTCTTTCCTCCCCTCTCAACGGTTATTTTTTTTCAAACTTTTTCATATTTTCTTCTCTTGTAATGGCCATGGCTATGGAGTAATTCAACAACTTGTGTCTCTTCTCGAGTTAGAAGGGACAAGGCGGTGGGAATATGATAGGCAGTTTGTCACTAAAGATCCATTTTCCGACGAATTTTCCTTTCTTCGGAATTTTTCAGTTGGATACCCATCTGATCACTATCAAATTGAATTTTCGTACTATCTCGATTTCTAAAAACTTATCATTTGGCTGCTTGCATAAAATGTTTTTTCATAACACGTTGATTTTATCTAGATTTTTAACTATCCAAATATATTCTGGGTAGCTTTTGATCTGTTGATTAATTTGAAGATAGATTAGCCATAACACTAATATAGGATAATCCTTTCCTCTTCTGTTTCTTTGAACAAAAGCTATGGATCTGAGATATCATATGTCTAACTGGTTTCATCATAATAATAAGAGATAGATTATAGAAAACACCTAAATTCAAACTCAAATAGAATTTAAAAGCAAGCATGGGTAGTCTATATAAAGTGATATGCAAAATACTTACTCAAAGACTAAAAATGGTATTACCAAAATCAATATCAGAGAATCAAGGAGCTTTCATAAGAGATAAATAAAAAAATAAAATAAAAAACAGAACTTAATCCCATTCTCATGGCAGGGGAATTAATTGATTCAAGAATAAAAAGGTACACCAGAAATTGTTTGTTTGAAAAACTTCCACTCAAATATTATGGGATACCAATTGGAGCGGTTGCTGGGTGTATTTCTATATGAGATTGTGTTATTGAATTTTTTTCAAAAGAAGCTTGGAAAAGAAAATTCTTCTCCAACGTTGGTAGAGTGGTGTTGATCAAATTATCTTTAATAAGTCTTCCAATTTATTTCCTGTCCATTTTTCATATTCCAATGAAGGTGGAAAAAAAGCTAAACCAAATAATGAGAGGCTTTCTTTGGGGATGACCTCCCGATAGAAGGAAGAAAATATGGATAACTTGGGAAAAAGTATTTAAACCAAAGACCATGGATGGTCTTGGTATTAGGAATATAAGGCTCACAAATAAAGTCCTATTGGCCAAATAATTTTGGAGATTTTCTAAAGAAAAGAATCAAATGTGGAAGAAAGTTATTCAGAAAAAAAATGAAAATAAATTTTGGAGATATGTGGGTAAAAGATACTTCTCTGCCTAAAGGAAGAGGTCTGTGAAAAGAAAAATTCAAAAGAAAAAGTGCATTATTGAAGATACGACAACCATATAGATCGGAAATAAGGATTCTTTCAAGTTTTTGTACGACAAATGGAAAGACAATCAATGTTTGAAGCTAAAAATTCCTAAAAATTCGAATATCTTCTCAAAAGAATATTTGTCTCGACGAAATGATGAATCAAGGATCTTGGGAATGTGTTGTTAAGAAGAAATCTGAATTCAGAGGAGACTCTGGAGGTGGTAGAACTGTTTTCTTTCGTTAGGTATTCTGCAAAATTTGGATACTGAAGAAGGTGAATTAAAATTTCTAGTGGCAGGTGGTTTCAATGCAATAATTTGTCATAATTGGTTGACCGCACAACATTAAAACATACAAACGATGGTGCCTTTCAAAGCTATTTGGGTGAAGTTTGTTCCTCCTAAAGTGCAAATTTTTCTTTGGGCTGCAACACATAATGATATTCGTACAACAAACAATCTTGTTAGAGGAGGATGTCAGATCAATAACATACAGTGTTCTTTATGCAATGATGTTACATAATCTGTAAATCATTTATTTCTCCATCGTAATTATGTGCAAAAGGTTTGGGATTATTTTATTGTTGGTTATAATATTAAATGTATGCACTCTGGTACACTTTTAGCTCAACTTGAAGCTTGGAAATAATAAGAGGAAGAAATAAGGAACGAAAATTTGGCCAATAACCAACTTTGCTATTTGTTGGACAGTGTGGGAAGAAAGGAATATGAGAACAATTGTTATAAACTCCCTAGAATTGCAAGTACAATCATAAATGAAGTTAAGGGAAACATTTTTCAATGGGGTTCGCAGGGAAATTAGTTCTAGACTACATTTTTCAGAGATTTAATCACTCATTAGAAAGTCACTATTTGTAATTAAAATTCTGGGTGGTAAGCTTTAAGCTTATAATTGGTACACTTGTTTCTAATATAAAATTCAAACCTTTTACCCAAAAAAGAAAAAAAAACTTAGATTAAAGTTCAAATAAATTGCATGATCAACCGTAAAATCTCAATAGTTCTAGACAAAATCGATAAACTAAAAAATAATTCTGCTTCCTAAAGAGCATAGAGCATTTTAGACTTTTTAGCATTTGGATCACATATTTTGACTTGCCAAGCATTTGGTTCTCAAGTCTGCCTAATTTTGAGTTTGGATCGATGAGTCTTCAGTCAACTAAATAAACTGCAAAAATAAACGGTAAAAATAAGACGAAGGAATAGCAACAAGAAATAAAAGATACCCGTCGTAGAAGGTTTCAATATTTTATAAAAATAAATTGATATTACATCTTAAATCTATAACCACTGTTCAACAACAAAATCTCAAATTTTCTAATATTCAGATTTAAATTTTTTGAAATCTATAAAAACAAATTAAAAATGTAAGCTTTTATGTGTTCTCCTTTATCTAGTTCTACATCAGTAAAATATTGTAAGCAGGACTACAAAAAAAAAAAAAGCCCACCAATAATTTCTTATATTCAAATTCTGAGCTCCTCCATTACTACTTTCTTCCCTCTCTTGATAATGAAGTTTTTTTTTTCCCCTTCTTCTTCTTTCAAATATGAAATCGATTGATTCGAAGGATAATTTGAATAGTTTTGAACTTGAAGTTTGTTTATTTCTATTCGACCGAAATTGATGAACAAGTAATTGGTAATTGATGATGATGGTGGTGGTAATTCGTTAGAAAGAGCGCATAAGAAGAAGACGAGGACATAGTTAGTAAATAAATCAAATGTTAGGTTAAAGTTAGTAATTTTCTATTATTTAACACTCTTTCGGATGGTCAAGACGATCAACTATGGTGCTTGGGAACCAAACTCTAATATTAAACTTTCTACCAAACGCAACTCCGGTCACAAAGTTGTATACTAAATTATTATTTTTTCCGGAAAAGAGGCAAGCCTCAAGTACATAGATAATCAAAGATCTGATTCAGGATCAGGAGTGTTTACAGGACTGACTCGGTCTACATCTATTACATCAAATTCTAGTATTTCAAACAGATGATAAGAATATTTATGCCAGATTACACCATAGTCCTAATCCCTCATTGGAAAAAAAAAATCCTACCATTCCTAACCGATTCCACAATATCGTGACAAGTTTAAATGATCTTGGTTGGATTAAATGTAGCACATCCAAACCATATAGCAACTCTACATAAAATAGAGGTGTTAGGATCCAACGATCCAACCATTTCTCAGGTTTTTTTTCTTCAAAATCACAGTAACACAAGAGACAAAGGTATAATAGAATCCATAGATTCATCCTTTTGTCAGTGATTTTTTCTTCATAGTAACAGTAACACAAGTAACATGTATAATGGGTTATCTTTTTGCTGGATCTGTCCGGAACGGATAGGGTCTTCTTCAAAATCGGTCTTGTTGTCTTTGGTGTCTTCGTAACTGTTCGTGTCTGAGTCTTTGAAACTATTGTTGTTGTAGAAGGAGTGAGAAGCGGTACCGAAGTCATAGAGCCTGAAGATGCTGAAACTTTGCTATTATTGCTTGTTTAACCTTTGTTGAAAATGATGAATCTTTGAACCTGTGCTAATCTCTTGGAAGTTGTTGATGCTGTGATGTTTGTTCCGTTGGATAGATCTTAACAATTGGTATAGTTCTGAACAGACTATCACCCCACTATTGATATGAACTCAAAGCCAAAGTTGAGATAATTAATTAAACAACAACTTTGAATTGAAATCAAAAAACAATGATGAATAATCCCAACCACCCATTTTGATTTGAAGCCAAAAACTGAGAAAAAACAGATCCACTACCAAGATTAAAGATTAAAGGCAAAACAAAACTTAACTGAAAGAACCAAAAGACTAAAAAGAAACTAGATCGATGTCCAAAGAAAACACTTAACACGAATTAGAGAAAGATAGATCGAGAGATTAAACTCTAAAAAAAAAAAAGACAAAACAGAAGAACAAAGCTACCGGTTTTAGAAGACGATGGAATAAAATCATATAAACTAAAAGTAGAAGAAGAAAGATTTGTGAGATGATTTTGAAGAGATCTACTCCGATCTACTCCCATGAGAGCAGATCGGAGTTGAGGCGCTTTGAGGTTTTCAAGTTTGTATCGCTTTGAGTCTTTTAATGAGGAGAGAGAGATGTGGTTTCAATTTATAGCAAGTGTGGTTACGTTGCTGCGCTTATATTTAAGCGAAGGAATATAACTCAAAAGTTAACAATTTAAGCGAAGGAGTCACAACTTTATCAACAATTAATGGTTTCACGAGTATCATAAACACACTCGATATCCATAATAAAATATGACCTTAATTTATAATTCGTCTGTAAAATTCTTTATCGATTAAAAAATAAAATCAACAAGAAAAGATTGTAAATACCCATCTACAAAAGGTTTCACTGCTTCGGAAGAAACAAAAAAAAAAACATAAGGTTTTAAGATTTTATAAAAATAGTATTTACACCGTAACTCTGTAACCACTGTTCAACAAAAATCAATAACCCAAATTCCTAATATTTAGATTAAAAAAATTTAGAATCTAGAAAAAGAAACAAAAAAAGTAATTTTTCTGTGTTCATTTTTGTTCTTTACATCAGTAATATACTGTAACAGAGGACCACAAAAAAAGAATAAGCCCACCAACAACTTCTTATATTCAAATTGTGAACTCCTCCATTACTACTTTCTTCCCTCTCTTGATGAGATTGTGTTGTCGTTGAAGAAGGAATTAACGACGTTCCATTATAATTAGGATTACCACCATATAACACTTGAATCCCTTGAATATCATCATCACGAAGAACAACCTTCTTCTTCCTAGATGAAATCGTAGGATACATAATTGATTCTTCAACAGATGAATGTCCTAATCCAAGTAAATGACCAATCTCATGAACAGCAACTGATTCTAAATCAACAGCTGATTTTATAGTTGCTGTACTCGCATCACCATCAACAATCCAATCTTCAGCACCATCTAAATGAAATCTACCATTTGGTGGTGAAAATGCATGAGCTAGCGTGCCTAAAGTCCCATCAAACGGTTCTCCATCACCATGATCACCACTAAAAAACCCTATTCTGATATCAGCAGTAGAATAAAACTCTGTTTCAACGAAACTTAGTGGGGTTACTTCTGCCCAACGTTTGAAAGCATTTGCAAAGGTTAACTTGACTGTATCCGGCAAGTTATTCTGCGGTAGAAAACCGTAAGTGAGTCTACGGTTCCTCGGTCTCCATTTCGGTTGTCCAGGAAAAAACGCGTAATGAGCAACTGAATGAAACTTAGTAGTACTATCACCATGATGATGAGAATCGGCAGTTGTTTTTCCAGAATGCATCGAACTCGCACCGTCGATTATATCAGCAACACCACACCTTGGACGTTGAATCTGCTGTAAAGTTTGATCATCAAGAATTCCTGTTTGATTTAAATTGAAATTCTTTTGATAAATTCTGAGAGCTTTCTCAAATGAATCATCAAAATTATCAGTGAAATTCGATATTGGTATATCCCGAATATAACCAAAACGATGAAAATATTGTTTTAGTTTCGCTAATCCATTTCTTTCTTCACCTATTTGACAACCAGTGAAGTTCTTGAAGTAATCCCACGGAGAAGAATAAGAAGTGAAATTCAGCAAATGGTTTGATACATCGTGATCAGGGTCTGGAAATCTAAAACCAGTGATTGAATTTGTTGAAAGAGATAGTAGTAATACAAACAGAAGAATACAAGTTCTCATAGTCTCGGATGGAGTTTATCTTCTTTTTCTCTGTTTTCTGAAATGAAAAGTTGATTGATAATTCAGAGAGGTTTTTAGGTGGTGATTTTAAGTTGTCTTTATATAATTGGAACTTGAAGGGGGTTTTTTATTGACTTTTAGTAAAGGGCCGGAGATAATTTGTTTCTAAGAAGAAGCGCCGGTTGAAAGACTAGGCTTTAGAGTGCGATGTGGGGGGATGACTCGAGGATTTCTGTTTCTTTCTTCTTTGTTGTTGAAAAGTAGTAACTTTAGGTTTCATGTTTTGTTTAATAAACCCACTACAACAAACGTGGTTAGAACCTTAGGATTGGAATCTTCCATTTGAATTGAGACATTTCTTAAGGATGGTCCTGAGTAATTCCCAATGGTCTGGAAGGATTGAAAAGTGAATGCGGATCAATAATGGATTGGTCGCAATAACGTGTTTCGTTAACCTAATAAACCTATGGTGGTTGTAAACTTATACGTCTCGTTTCAACCTTTCTTTTTTGCGTCTCTAATTCAAAACCAAACCATTATGGTATTGCATACACGTATTATGATTTTTCAACAATTTTCTTTTCTTGAAGCATACATTGAAAAAATCTTGTTGAACCGCCAAAAAAAAAACTTTTCAAAACTGTCTTCAAATGAGATGCTTTTGTGGAGGGTGCCATGGTTTTCGTGTGGCACGCATATGGGTTGTAAAAGAGTTCAGTATTTAGTGCTGCAAGCTGATTTCGCTTTTGATTCGGTAGCGATGTTAGTTGTTGATAAGCTATTAGGAAAACAAGGATCCATAATAACCTGCTTGGACATTTATAGGCTTATAGCGTGCATGAATACCTCCACCAAATGATATGTTGACACATGTCTTTGATATTAATTGATTCTCATGAATTTTGTTTCCAAATATAGAAAAGAAGTGTATTTTTGGAGAGACAATTTGTTATCTTAATTGGTGTTTGTATTTTTGGAAAACAGAATTCATGGGAATCAATTAATAATAAAGACATGTGTTAACATATCATTTGTCCCCCATGCTCCCTTCAAAAAACGCACCCATCAAAAAAATTATCCACCGGAAGCCAATCCCAAAAACAAGAAGTGAAAATAATTTGGTTCACAAATTTATCCAGCCGGTGTCTGACTCTGGGGCAAAGGTATGCTTCCAAGCCCACCTCCTGATTGTCATTCATTTTTCTTTTTGCTGCTAGAAATAATTTTGTGGTTGTATGACCAAACTAAAAGTTTTTCAACTGAAAAAAACCAAAATTTTGATTTTTATCACAAAGCCCAATATTATGAAACTTTGCAAGAGTCGTATCTATTTAGACGTGTAATTGATATCACATTTCTTGAGACAATGAGGTTTTATTCTGAATCTGCATCTCCATTAGAAAATGTTTCCTAGGACTGGTCAAAATAAGACTAAGAACATGTCTTAAAAGGTCAAAGTGGAGGTTTATCTGGTTACCTAATAACCATCGGTTATATACTTTGTTATTGTTGTTGGGTTTTAAAATATTTGTGATGGCATAAGACTACTGAGATGAGAAGGAATATATATTAGATGGGGAATGCGACATCATGACCTCATTCACGACCTAAGTTCTTTTAACCTGAAAAGAACCCTCCAGACTTGGTCCAGAAGAAAACCAATTATACGACCTTGTCCAACTTTGAACGTAACGTTGGGGAAATTTGAATATTAAGTTGAGGGAGAAGGAAAGTTCTTTAGAGAATGTGACCTGGGAATTAAAGATGTATGGGCATAACGTCGCTAATTAACTCTTGGCGAATTCAGTACCATATATAAACCAGCTGAACAAGTTTTTGACTTTGTTGTGGCAACTATGGGGAGCCCTATGGCGCCACCAACTCCACTTGTTCTTTTCCAGGTACCATATGCCGCAAAAAAATTCTACACTCACCAAGAAAAAAAATTCGTTTTTTTTTTTTTCCTTCTCGGGAGCTTGAGTGCAGGGTGAGTGCAGGGAATGCTTATGTGTGCTTCATCCTTTGTTCATTAGTCACAAATCTTCTCTTTTTATTGCATAAGACGGTTACATACTAATCTTAAGATTAACAAGTAGTCCCACATTGGACCAGGGGATTCCGAGGATCTTCAATATATAAGATTAGGATTGCAATACAAATCGCCAACCTGTGATGGTTTGGATGCCCACCTAATAGTCCTACATGAGCTATCAGCCAAACAAACAAAAGAAAATTTGCTGCCACCAAATTAGAACTTGGGCCTCTCCATCCATTGCTGGTTGGTTTTTGCAAAAATAATGCCTGGAGATGAATAAATTTTGTTGGATTTTTGCACTTTGAACGTAACGTTGGGGGAAACTTGAATATCAAGTTGAGGGAAAAAGAAAGTTCTTTTGCGAATGTGACCTGGGAATTAAAGATGTATGGGCATATGCATCAATGACGAACACTCATTACGCTTTTGAGATGAAGAACGAAACTCATGCTTTTGAGATGGTCATAAACATATTACCGTGTAAATTGCAAATGCCACAAATTTGGTAGGTAATTTTCACACCGTCTTACGATTTCCGGGCAACTGGTGGTCGCTTTGTGAACTAGCTGTTGAAAAAGAGATGATATTATTTGTGACGACAGGCCCTCCTAGAATGGCAGGTATAGTCAGCAATATAGGTGACTGCAGATCGTTGAAATATAGGAAGCTTACAGGTTGAAAAAACAATCATGCTGCAGGTAGCTAGCACTCTTATAACCCCAAAATAGTAACTGGTTGGAGACTAAACAATAGATTGTGTGCACCTATGCTTGTCTGTGCATCATGCGTTGAGTTACTTGAGTGCAGGGAAAGTTTATGTGTGCTTCATCCTTTGTTCATTAGTAAACAAAAGGATTTGCATTAGACCGTTACAAGCTAATCTTAATATTAACAAGTAGTCCCACATTGGACCAAGGGATTCCAAGGATCTTCAGTATATGCAATTAGGATTGCCTTACAAATCTCCAATCAGTGATGGTTTGGATGCCCACCTAATAGTCCTACATGGGCTATCAGCCAAACAAACAAGAGAGAAAATTTGCTGTCACCAAATGAACTCCTCGGGCCTCTCCCTCCATTACTGGTTGGTTTTTTTGTTTTTTTTTTCGATTTTAAAACCAAATCGGAACTCCGGCCTCTCCATCGAATACTGGTTTGTTTGTTTTTTTGCAAAATTTTGCCTCCCTACTTGGTCCAGAAGAAAACCAATTATATGACTCTGTCAACTAGGAACGTAAAAGCTCAACTCTGAAACTTACCTCAGCAACTATGTTGAGTTTGTCTCTCACGTTCTGCAATTCCAACTCCTTCTTTTCCAGTATCATCTCAAGCTACATGAAAGAAGGCAACAAAAAGTGTTTAAAGGCCTAGATACAACATGTTCAAATAACTAAAGAAATGAGTTCATAATTCTGTAAATTTAGACCCTCCCAAGTAATGAACAATTTTGAGAAGTAAATGAGTACCACACTTAGAGATTCCGACCTGAAAAATAACAGGAATTACCTTTTTACCAATCATCCGACCCCCCCGCAGTGTGGGCAAAGTAGGAATGCTCAATTTGGAACAAGTTATAAGTTTGTAAATTGTTCGCACATGTACTTATACCTCAAAAACCTGCTGCGGATCTGTTGCAACAGTCACAGAATTTCAAAATACCCAACTCAACATGTCAATGCTGGAACATTCTAAAAGTGGGATCTCCCTGCAGGCATCATGAAATAATCTCCATAATTAATTTACATATGGGAATTCAACGCGCAGGAGCAAGAGCGGACATACCATCTGAAGAAAAAGAAGATGTGCGGCATATCTACTGCACCTAATTAGATTCTTGCTGAAGGTCATTATGATTACAATTTTATCGTTTTCATAAATGTTGTTAGTATGCTTTATTTGTTCTGACAGAAATGTAAATGTATAAGCTATGCAGAATTATTTTCTTTTGCAAAGGCCTTTTATTCCTCTTCCGTCAAGAAACACCATATGTGCTTAACACTACATGAAAATAAGCTGCTCTCAGAAATACATCCAAAAGGCACAAAATCTAGCTATCTTTACATGGCATAACAAAACTTTCTTCGTAAATAAGGTTCAAGAATGTTAAGTTGGGTTAACAAATAGTCCCACATTAAAACAAGAACGATGTTTTGGGGACTAGCCCAAAACAGTGGGGGACTACTCTTCCAATTTGGAGGTGGATATTTGAAGTAATTTTGGGTCACCCCTTATCTAATATTTTTTCTAATACCAAATTTACCCTTGGTAATTAAATTAGTTAGTGTTAGTGTAATGATTAATTAGTGATTAGTTAGTGATTAGTTAGTGATTAATAGGATAGTTTTGTTAGAATGAGATGAAGAAGAAGGAGAAGAACAAGAAGAAAAGATGAAGAAAAATAGGGAAGAACCAAAAAAAAATTATTTTGAGTTTAGTAAATATGATATGAGTGATTCATGTGATGATACCTCCTCCTCAGAATCAGAACCTCCTTCATCTCCTAAACTATTTGTCAATACTTCTAACGATCCGGGTATGAGTTATTTCTTAGATGATGAATGCTTTTTTCCCCAAACTCAAGCTAACGACCCAAATGATGAATTTTATCAGCCAAAACCAGAATATGAAGTTATGGTTACTCAGGTATGTCTCAAATTTAGTTAATGTAGCTTGAATTGTGGAAAAAATAGGCCAAATCGAAAATTTCAGGAAGAAATTTCGGCTAGGTGATAGTAGTTCGGTTAGCAATTCTGCCAAAAAGTTAGCCGAACTCTCCTGTATGTGCAGTTCGGTTACTCATTTCAGCATACGCAGGTAACCGAACTCTGTTTTAATGGAGGTTTTTGAGAGTTCGGTTATCTTTTTCCAGAAAACGTTGCCGAACTAATTTTATAGAGTATACAGTTAATGGTTCGGTTCAGTCGAGTTTATTCCTTTTGTTACCGAACTTTATGTTTGGCAAGCTCGCAAATCACCTTCATTGATTAGATAACCGAACTCTATAGTTCGGTTCAGTCGATTGTATTAATTATGTTGCCGAACTATAGTTTTGAAATTTCCAAAGAACAAGTTCGGCAAGATCGCAATTTTTTTTTCATAACCGAACTTTTTGTTCGGCAGGATCGCATATTATGTTTTCATTGCCGAAAATATAAGTATTTCTTATTTTTAGTTGGTATTGACGTTGTGCAATTACTCGTAGGTTGCATCTGATCCAATAGAACCAATGGAAAATCAACCTACCCCTGTTGATATTTTGTACGATGACACGTCACATCACTACATGAATGACTTGGTATTCAAAAGTCCGTTAGAGGCAAAGAGTTGGGCTAGACAACATGCACTAAAAGACATGTGCGTATTAGTATTGAATGGGAGAGAGAGCAAAACCCGCTTTGAAATGGT
>JAJJMB010012081.1:889028-926712 GCA_023531105.1 Papaver atlanticum
GCGGAAATGTACTTGGAGCAAACCAAGAAAAGGGGTAGGAGTATTGAAGAGAAAGGCGAAACAAGTGAGCGAGGTTTGAAGAAAAAAGGTACGATGTGTCCATCTCAACCAAGCCAACCATCTTCCGGCGACGTGAAGCTTAAGTCTCCAATTTGCCCTATTCAACCATCTTCCCTAGACGTGAAGCTTGATGCTCCAAATAAAGACTATTTGAATGATCTACCTCTATACATTCGAGAATACGTTATATCCACCGACGACGTTCCTCCGGATGGTAATTGTGGTTTTCATGTTGTCAATCAGCAACTTGGGCCTTTCATCGAAGGTGCAAAGCTAAATAATGGATGTGCAATCACTCATATAAGGCAAAGGTTGTTGTCCAAACTAAAGGAGAATCTGGCATTTTACAAGACAATGTTGTGCGATGGGGTGGGTAGTCTCAATGAGCAATTTGTTAAGTATCAACGTCGTCTTCATGGGGGCCATCCGATCACAAGGGATTATTGGATGAGCATACCGATATGTGGACACTTAATCGCCGAGGCTTTTAATTGTGTGGTTCATTATTTCTCAAAGTATGCTAGTTTCACCTTCACCCCGAAAACAACCGTATGTGTCGAGCAACTCAAACGAAGGAGATGTGTGATGGCATTGACTAACAACAACCACTTTATAGGCCTTCGTTTGAAACCCGATTGTCCACTGCCTCCAATATCCGGAAACTCTTTTTGGCTTGCCTTTAACTACAATATAATGTTGGGTTGGTGTATTATGTATAAGCATAACATAGAGATGTGGAAAGCTTTGTCGAAATCTGACGAAATTGTACATGAAGGTCGAATTTCACTTGATGATGATTAAATGACACATGCAATGGAACTAAGTATGCTTATCGATGTAATACTATGTTTTTTGAAGTGTGGTATTCATTATCGAGTTAATGCTAGTATTTTATTAAGTTGACAGATAATAGTTCGGCAACCTGTATTTTTGTGCAGGTAACCGAACTAAAGTTCGGTTACCTGGTGAAAAAATACATTTTGCCGAACTCATGTTTTATATGAGTCTTCAGAGAAAGTTTCGGCAACCATGGATATTATACTTTCCTAACCGAATTAGAAAGTTCGGTTACAAGCTAGAAATTTAGGTAACCGAACTTTTTACCTGAAGCCTCAGGGGAGATTTCGGCAACCAGTTTAAATGTTGCGAGGTAACCGAACTCTGTCTTCGGCAACCTTGTAGTATTTAGCTGTTCGCCGAAAAATCAGTTCGGTGACCATTAATTAGTTACAGGTTACCGAACTTTAAGTTCGGTTAGCTGTGTTTAAATTTCAGGTTGCCGAAAAACATCCTGTATTCAAAATTTCTTCCATATAAAATTGAAAACACAAACCCAATTAAAATTAAAAACAAAAAGAAGGTTCTAAAACAAATATAAAAGTTGTTATACATACCAAACTACGAAATCCTTAACTAATTGTTTAAACCACACAAACATACGAAATTAAACCATACGAAATCCATAACTAAGAAGTTTTTTGAAACTAAAACCATACGAAATCACTAACGACCACCACGACGAACCCTTTTACCACTTCCTTGTTTACCACGATTTTTAGGTTGAACTTCCTCATCACTTGGGGTTTCATCTACTCGTCCAGTTTCCTCCATGGCGCGACTTGAACATTCTCCTTGTTGTCGACCCCTCTTTAATTGCTTAGACCTACTTGGCTCCATCATTCTTTTAGTTATAAGACCCTCCCACTCGCCGTAGTAGTAGGTTTGTTCCTTAGTCGACATCGGCCCTCCACTGCGGATTTTAGCCATCAATTTCTTCAATAATTTCGTACCCTTCTTCACCTGATTCCAATTTTAAGCATAAGTAAATATATTTTCAATACTTTCAAACAACAAGGAAGTATAAGAGAAGACATTTTCTTACCACATTATCCCATAACATTTTTGCTTCTTCTCCACAAATAGGCATCTCCTTCTGACCTCTCTTAGCCTCCCTCTCCTTTGCCTTCCCCTTCGCCTTATCAGTCTTAGCTTGTTGTTCTCTATTTATCACAAAAGGATGACTAATTTCTTGATAAAACACCGTATAATCTTCATCACATGCATTTACATCTCCACCACAAGGTACACAATCACCTAAAGGTAAGTAGTAGTTACGAAGTGCATTCCAATGTCCTACCGTAGGAGTTGGTTCATGTTTTGGAACAAAATATTTCTCGGTGTTCTTTGTTCCTTGAACCACCAAATTGAAATTTTCATTCTCCACGTCGGGATATTAGTATTCTCCTTGGATTATATATTGCGTAGCCATTAGGATACCAAATTGGTCCATAGTATGCCGAGACGGTAGAGAAACCATTCATATCTTCTTCATCTATAGGGACATCATCGGGTACGGCATATGGGTGAAATATCACATCGTTCACCGTAAGTTTATCCAATTTCTCCCTCAACGAAGTCAACTGCTCTTCTTTAGACTTCTTTTGTGCGTCCAAAAACAACCATTTTCCCGCTGTAGGTTCGTCATAGGGATAAGCTGTCTTTTCCCTAGCCAATCCCAATGAAGGGAAGTGGTCATAAATCCAAACCTATGCGAAAATACGAAAATATTAATCCATATACATGAAAATTGATTTGGAAGCATAAAATTTAGGCGAATAATTTGCTAACTAACAATGTAAAAGGTCACCTGAATAAGAGTTAAGTAACCTCCAATTTAATTTGTCTTAATCCTCGACCCTTTGCTCATCTCTCCTAGAACAAAAGCAAGCACTCCAGTGGACCAAGAGTATTTGTTAATCTCATCGAGATTCTCCAAAAGCTGTAGATAATGTGCATCCACCCTATTTCCAGAAGTGTCTGGGAAAATGACGGTTCCTAGCTAATATAACCAATAAGCGGTGACATGATGCCTAAGGGTCTCCTGGTCCATCACCAACTTTCCTTTCTCCACCTTCTTTCTTGTCCCTCCAAATGCTTCCTTCAACTTTACCAACTTGAATTTCTTCAACCTCTTCTTAAAGGCTCCATTTGTCTCTCTTGGATTATACTCATCGCCACGTTTAGGGGACCTCACAGAACGTCTAAACTCACATTGAGCCTTTCTTGCATCCCATCCTAGACATTTTAGAGCCAATTCTTCAAGAGCTTCATAATGCATCGAGGGGTTGTAGCCTTCTCGAATACATTTACCTTCCACTGGTAAGCCGGTTATTCTCGAGCAATCGTCGGGAGTAATTCCCATCTCGCCAAATGGAAGATGAATTGTATATGTCTCGGGATAGTACCTCTCGAGAAATGTGGATACGGCAACCACGTCAAAATCCGCATGTGCATCCTCTATAGCTCTCCATAAAACACACTCTTTCACCTTTGATTGAAAATCGTCACACTCCAAAGATAGATCCCATTTGGACGCCTTTTGACGCCGAATAAGACGTACTGCATCATTATGATCTTACGAAAAAAACATAACACTATTAATACTTGACGAAACATGTCCCCAAAAAAAAAACATTTTGTTAGGTAAAAATGAACTTAAAGAATACCTTTGTCGCATAGATCTTCGCAGCCCATGAGTGTTTGTAGCCAAACAATGTGGCCCCTCCATCATTTGGAGTACCATAAGTTGGGTTCACTGGTGGCAAACACAAATTATCAGGGGAAATGTGTGAGTATCTATCACAAGGCGGCTTCAGCTTCTTTTTCTCTTTAACAGGAACAATTTCTTGCTCTTCTTGCTCTTCCTCCTCTTCTTCCTCTTCCTCCTATTCATCCTCTCCCTCCTCTTCTTCCTCTCCCTCTTCTTCATCATCCTTCTCTTCTTCTTGTCCTTCTCCTTCTTTGCCCTGTCCTTGTTCTTCTTCCTCTACATTCTCAACATGTTCTATTTGTTGTTCAACCTCTTCATTTCCTTGCTCTTCATTTCCTTGCTCTTCTTCATCATCATTCTCTTCTTCAATAACATTATCAATTGTATTCTCCATCACCTCCTGATTGACTTCCTGTAATGATCCCCCTCCATGTTTTGCATTTTTGGTACCACGGTTTCGGAAATCCAGATGTATCCTACCGCGAGGTGTTGGAGTTCTCAAATCTTCGTCTACGTGGGGATTAGATTTTTTCCCTTTGTTCCTAATGAATGAAAACCACATTATTACCTAAACAGAATATTGTCTTATCAAATAAAGATGAACATGGGATAACATCAAACACATAATGTTAACAGACTAAAGTTCGGTTATCTGGTATAAGTTGCGAGGTAACCGAACTACAAGTTTGTATGTGACAGATCAAAGTTCGGTTACCACATAGAAAGTGCGAGGTAACCGAACTATATTTTATCAAAGTTCGGTTACCTATATAAATTTATCGAGGTAACCGAACTCATATTTTTCATATACAGAAGGAGTTCGGTTACGTTATTTTTAAGCGAGCTTACCGAACTTCATAGTTCGGTTACCATAAAATTACTAATTGGCCGAACTGTTCTTCATATTGAAAGTTCGGTTACCTATATAAATTTATCGACTAAACCGAACTCAATTTTTTCATATAAAGAAGGAGTTCGGTTACGTTTTTTTTTTGCGAGCTTACCGAACTTCATAGTTCGGTTACCTTAAAGTTACTAATTCGCCGAACTGTTCTTCATATTCAAAGTTCGGTTACCAAATTCTAGGGTTTTAAAATTTTCTCCTAGCCGAAATCTCAACTGTAACTTTCATTTTCAGTGGTTTTTGATGATTTCTTCAACAAAAAACGATTCAAAGGAATGGGTATGAAGGAAATTACCTGCGGATTTTCATTTTGATGGAATCAGACTCCTTGGTTGATGTTGGATGCTTCAATTCGTCTCCCAACTTTGGTTGAAGTTGTTTATCAACTTCAAATTGATTTGGGAGATTCGCTATGCTAGCCAGACCCTGACTCAATCCGGGAATTCTTGGTGTCTGCTTAGAACGCATTGTTTTATAAAATTGATTAATCGACGATGAATTTTTTCAAATCGACGATGTATACGAAGAAGAGGAGAAGAAGAAGAAGAAGAAGAAGAAGAAGAAGAAGAGAAGAAGAAGAAGAAGAAGAAGAAGAAGAAGAAGAAGAGGAGACGATGTATAAAATAAATGTGTTTTAAAACTGATTTTAGGTTTTAATTTAGGGGTTAGATTAGTGGGTAGTGGTTAAATTAGTGGGTTATTAGAATTAGTTATAACCTTAATTAGGATAAGGGCAGATTAGTCTTCCCTAATCTTTTAGGACACCCCTTAAAATTTTGGGTGGACATTTGAATAACAAAGTAGTCCCCCACTGTTTTGGGCTAGTCCCCAAAACATTGTTCTAAAACAAGGGATTCCAAGGATCTTCAATATATGAGATTAGGATTGCCTTACAAATTGCCAATCAGATATGGTTTGGATGCCCACCTAATAGTCCTACATGGGCTATCAGCCAAACAAACAAAAGAAAATTTGCTGTCACCAAATTGGAACTCGGGCCTCTCCATCTCCATAGCTGGTTGGTTTTGGCAAAATTCTGCCTGACCTAACTCGGGCCTCTCCATCTCCATAGCTAGCTGGTTGGTTCAGTTTTGGTTTTTGGGAGCTTGGGACTTGGCTGTGAAAATCTTATCTCAGTAGTGTCTGGGTTCTCATTTAACTTCTGTGCGCTGAAAAGCAAAACTTATGAAGAATCAGCGTTCAAGTGTGTCTACAGTATCTGGCTATTGGTGTGTTTCATTTCTTTCTTTTTTTGCCAAAAACACTTTTCTGATGTGTTGTGAAGAGATCAAGAGAAGTAGCTGAGCTCAACCTAAGATTGGTAGGTGTCTCAATCAAAAATTTATGAATCAGCTGAATGACTGATTTTGTAGGTGTCTCAATCAAAAATTTATGAATCAGCTGAATGTTCCCAAGTACATAACGAAACATTCTCATTATACAGAAACAAGCAATGAAATTCTTTCAAAAGTCTACCCCAACATCCATTCTATAAACAGGAAATATAAACATGGCTACAGAAAATCAAACGAAATGGTGATTAAAGTTGCTTGAGCTGAAAAGATGACGAAGTACTTGGTTCAGTTGTTTTAAAGATATTTACAGAACTGATATAGTTTGCAATATCTTTAAGTTAATATCAATCGCAAGAGCTCCCCTGAGTACATGAATGATTTTTCAGTTTCTTCCAAACAGTGATTTTTCTCTTCTCTAGACCAGCTCTGCGAATAAATAATACCATATCAGACTATCAAAAGAATTTTAGAAGATATCAATAGTACCTTGTAGTCTTTCAATTACGAACACACGGATCAGGAAGAGATTAATGGGAGAATAGGAAAGCTCAATTCTGAAACTTACTTCAGCAACTATGTTGAGTTTATCTCTCACATTCTGCAGCAGTTGTTTAAGCTCACCGTCCCATTTATAGAATTCCAGCTCCTTCTTTTCCAGTATCATCTCAGCCACCTGAAAAGGAGACGCAACAAAAAGTGTTATGTTCAAATAATTAAAGAAATAAGTTGATAATGATATGGTATCATGTATAATTCCGCACCGTGTACTAAAAGTTTGACCCTCTCAAGTAATGAGCAATTCTGGAAAGTACATGATTAGTACCACACTTAGAGATTGCAACAAGAAAAATAACAGGAATTACCTTTTTACCAATCATCCGACCCCCAGCAGTGTGGGCGAAGTATACATTGTAGAAATGACAGAGGAAGGCTTGAGGATCCTTCACCGATAAGTCTTCAAGGTACTGAGAATAAGATAGGCCAGAATTAGAGGGTTCTGGAATAGCATGGCCTCTCTCTTTAAACCACTCCAGATCTTTAGCCAATGCTCCTGCCCTTTCCAATCCTGTATTTCTGAACTCAGCATCTGCAACCAGAGATTATCAAGATCAGATCGACATGTAAGCCAACTAATTCGGAACTATTTATAAGTCTGCACAGTATCAGCTCTCACGAGAGACTTGCAAGCATGCATGAAGACAGACAATATTACACATCCAAAGTTCTAAAACTATACTTTTTTGCACTCGTAGTTATACCTCAAAAAACATACTATGAATTTGTTACAACAATCACAGAATTTCAATTACTCTTCTCTGCAATAACTGTTACATCAAATCCCACTACTTACTGGTAAACCTTAATAAGACGGTAGAGTACTATTTTCACAACTCAATTATATGTTCAAAATTTCTTACATTGAGATCTTGAAAACGTTTCTTCAATATCAAGTGATCCACACATTAGAGTAAGAAACTCAGCAGGGGTTGTGACTTGTGACTTCTTAACATCTATGACATATGGGAGTTCAACGTGCAGGAGCAAAAGCGGTCATACCAACTGAAGAAAAAGAAGATGTGTAGCGTATCTACTTTATATATGCTGCACCCAATTAGGTTCTTGCTGAAGGTCGTTATGAATATCATTTAATTGTTTCGACAACTGTTGTTTGGTTTATTGGTTCTGACAGCAATGTAAATGCACTATAAGCTATAGGGAATTATTTTCTTTAGAAAAAGCCTTTTACTCGCACAATCGAATGAACCTTTTTTCATCAGGAGACACCATATGTGCTTTACACTAGATGAAAATAATCTGTTCTCAGAAACAAATCCAAAGGGCACGAAATCTAGAAGCCTTAACATGACATGACAAAACTTCCTTCGTAAATAAGGTTCAAGTATGTTAAGTTGACTAGCTATTGTTTAGTACTCCTTGTCGTCAACTAATACCCAGCAGACCAAAGACAACATAACTGCACAAGATCATGCTCAACTAAATAAGATGAAGAAATGAACTTCTATTAGGGAAAAGTCAATACATCATAGATTCCAAGAAGCTACTACCTAAATACATATTCAGAAACAAATAGAACTAATGCAGAAATAAAATCAAGACTCAAAGGAGAACTCCATGTGAATGGTCACATGAGCTGCAAATAATCCTGCACATTGTGGAATTCGAATTCTACCACATAAAGAAGACCAGCTAATAATGCGGCATGCTGACACAGCTCATAAATTTATAAATCAAATCCCAGCAATCAGAACCAATTCAACCAAAACAATGCACGTGCAGCTATGCGGCTGTGCTACATGAATTACCAAGAGAAAAAATATCGATGCATTCAAAATTGAGACTAGTTGGCGAAGTAGCCAGCAATCAACTGATATCCGCCTAAGAAAAGGGGTGCCAGTACCAGCGCCTTTGTCTAATAGGTTTTTCAGAAAGTTCAGGTTAATTCGGCACATAATGGATAGGTCTTTCTGTTTCTCACATGAGTGAACAGCATTACCTTGTTTAAGAGTGCTTTAGGTCATCAACATCAACTACTTACACGCTAGTGTGAGACTACACTGTGCTTGGCGGAAAATATGCATAATCCCAATGAGAATAACGCCTTAACTTATGGAAGTTACACTAATATTCGATGGTGATTTGCACTCGACACAAACAAATAGCCAGTAAAGCAGTGAACCTTAGCAGTCCTACACATGACCAACACTATTTTATGCTCATTTTGTTTTATATTTTAAAGGTGCAACGCAGACTACAATCAACGTTAACCATGCTTGTGAACAAAAAATGGCCTTTTTTGTGATGTGCACAAGAGCAGCTACTAGATAATCAATTGCAAATACAAAAAACAGTGTGTGTCACAAAGGGGCATATTATAAACAACCACAATAACCAAATTCAATCACAATTACAATAAACCACAACAACCAAGCAAAATTAAATTAAAGCTGAAACAAATTGCATCAACCATAAAACCTCAATAATTCTTCTGCAAAATCATTTAAAAAAACATTCCTCCTTTCTAAACAACAAACAATCCCCATAACTAAACAAACACAAATCAAATCAACATATTACAATAGAAAAGGTTAACAAACTTACATGAAGGAACAGCAGCTTTATCAACAATACTCTCAAGAGTATCATAAACACACTTGCTATCAACAAGAAATTGAATATACCCCTCAATAGAAGGTTCCCATCTCCCCAAAGGTTGTGCTTGAGATTCTTTCTCACCTTCTTTAGCTTGATCTTTTGTATGTAATTTCATTGCTACAAATCTCATTTCTTCCACAAACCCTTTCCCTTCACCAGGATATCTCTTCTTCTGTTTCTCAGCAGCAGCAGTTGCTGTAATTACAGATGTTCTCAAACCCCCTTCTCCTCTCTTCTGAACAAGGCAACAATTTCTATCCCCCCATAACTTGTTTTGGAAACTTGGGTTTCTCAAATTCAAAGAAATTGAATTGGATTGGATTTGATGAATCATTCTTGGTGTTTTGATGATTGTATTGTTGGTTGAATAGAGATTTGATTGTGATAATGGTGTTGTAATAGCCATGATTATACAAGAAATTCAACAGAGATAAGAGAAAATTCAGAGACACAGACAAGAACAAGTTATGGTGTTCAGGGTTCAGAGGTAGGAATGGGTTGCCTTCACTCTGCTTCTTTCTATCTTCTTCTGAAATAGGGATTATTCTAAGGAAGACTCTTGTGCTTGAGATTATGTTTGGTGTGAAGCTGTTTTATTACAGCTTTTGGTAAAGCACCTACGTGGGTTTACTTTATTTGTTGAGATCATCGCGGGCCTGACTTCCAGACAATCGTGTGGCGTTGGCTAAGTGATGCATCGTTTTTGTGGTCGTGTACTTGTTCACTGTTAAGCCGATTGTCTGACGTATCAGAATTGTTTACACTCTTTGTCCGTGTCTTATTTTATTTTTTAAGCCATCTACATTTAATTTAATCTGTCTTCATATTTTTGACCACCGAGTCCGATATGTGGGTATTGTCTCTGCTGCAAGAGAGGTCCGAGGAGCGGCCTATAGCAAACTGCGGCAGAAGCGATTCATATCTTCTTCTTCTATCCATGGATCCGGCGAGATGGCGTTGTTGACATTACCGACGAGGCATTTGGCAGGCCAAACGCTCAAAAATCGCTGCTTCATATCTATCTATGGAAAGTGCGAAAGTTCTGGATGTAGATACCGAGAAAACGGGGGAATCGAGCAGTCTCTTTTGGGTAATTTTTGGGTGGGCCCCGCACCAGTTATTCTCCTAGTGTTCTGTGAGCACTTACCCAAGATGGGTTTTCCTGTGGAACCACACACTTATCCGAGCGAAGGCACATGTATACGTGCTTGCCACGTTGTCTAAAGACTTCATGCGCAAATCTCCAAGGTTTTCTGGATTAACATGCTCATCGAAGGCTAAGGATTAGCAGAAGTACGGTAGTTAACACTGAAGAAAAGTAGAAAACTAGTAGGTGTTCTGGCGGCAACCAGGCAACCTTTTTATTTTGTTACACTCCTCTCGCACGATTGTAATCATCCGGCTCTATTTTATCTACCGTTGGATCCCAATAAATATTCTTTCAAAACTTTGTCAAAAATGTCTATAAATACAAACTTATTTTTCCACTCAAATCTCTCAAATTATCTTCTTAACTTTAAAAGTTTTTTCTTAACAAATGATATAATTACCTTCAACAACATTATTAGCAAACCTAAGATGCGGATCTGACATTATCAGCAAACCCACTTTGGAGGAATTCCTTTCCTGATTCTACAGTGTACGTACAACCAAGATACGGATCTAACCATGTCCTATTGGTTTTACAACTCTTTTGCCAAAGGCCACGCCAGGGAAAACTCTATAGATTCAAACATCATTGGCTTCTACATACGGATTACCATTCAGTGGTTGATACTGCCTGGGAAACTACACCAGTTGGTTCGTCTTCAGCTGTCTTGCAGGAGAAACTCACTACCACGCAAAAAGCATTGGTCTTGTGGGATAGAACTACTTTTGGGTCGTTAACTCAAAAAATTAAAGAATCGAAAATTACACTCGCTAATGCCCAGTTACGTTGTGCAAATGCTAGGGGTGCATCCCTTTTTGAAGCCATCCTAAAAAAGCTGGGGTCTAACAACCACACCCAATATTTCGTTTAGCAATCTATATGGACTAACTCCAATATACTTTCAAGAGAATCAACTAGACAGTCAGACTCAATCTTAAGAAAAGTATATCAAAGAGTTATATCTCGGTTTCTTAATGTAATCAGCAAATCAAATAGAAATCTGTGAACCTGATTAATATAAGAAACAACTTGGACGGTATCAAAAACCAATATCCAAGTGTCAATCAATTTAATCAACAACCAAAGGTTGGATTCACAATTGATTGAACTTATGCACTACCGGTGATATTTCAATTATATAAAAAAATACAATGCGGAAAAAAAATAACACAGACACCAGAAATTTTGTTAACGAGGAAACCGCAAATGCAGAAAAACCCCGGGACCTAGTCCAGATTTGAACACCACATTGTATTAAGCCGCTACAGACACTAGCCTACTCCAAGTTAACTTCGGACTGGAATGTAGTTGAGCCCTAGCCAATCTCACACTGATCAAGGTACAGTTGCGCTCCTTACGTCTCTGAATCCCTGCAGGACTCTACGCACTTGATTCCCTTAGTTGATCTCACCCACAACTAAGAGTTGCTACGACCCAAAGTCGAAGACTTGATAAACCAATCTGTCTCACACAGAAAAGTCTATTGAATAGATAAATCTGTCTCCCATGGATAAACCTATGAGTTTTGTTCCGTCTTTTGATAAATCA
Source organism: Papaver atlanticum (assembly GCA_023531105.1). Classification (NCBI taxonomy): domain Eukaryota; kingdom Viridiplantae; phylum Streptophyta; class Magnoliopsida; order Ranunculales; family Papaveraceae; genus Papaver; species Papaver atlanticum. The sequence continues at coordinate 900,710 of JAJJMB010012081.1, forward strand.
AGGTGAACATGAACCAATTGATATACCGGACTTATATTCCCAAAGAACAGCCTAGAAATATTAATCACCTCTCAATAATCTTAATCGTATGGTAGCGAAACAAGATATTGTGGAATCACAAACGATGAGACGAAGATGTTTGTGACTACTTTTTATCTTTCCTATCGGAGATTAAATCTTAAGAAAATTTTAGAGAAGATAGTACTCAATCACGATAGAAAACAGCAAGATCATAACACGAAACTACAGAGAAAATAGTTGGGTCTGGCTTCACACTCCTAATGAAGTCTTCAAGTCGTTAACCTAAAGGATTTCGTGAAAAACCTAAGGTTAAAGGAGAATCAACTCTAGTCTCAACTAGTATCACACAGGAGGTGTGAGGATTAGATTTCCCAGTTGCTAGAGTTCTCCTTTATATAGTCTTCAAATCAGGGTTTGCATCAATGTTACCTTGGTAACAAAGCATTCAATATTCACAGTTAGATGAAAACCTGATGAGACTCAAGCTAATATCTTTCAACTGTTAGATCGAACTTAGCTTGTTACACACAAATGAAAAGTGACTTCATTTAGATATGAGTAACCGTACCTAAACGTGTGCACCTTTGTTGGCTCAACAATAGTTAACCGAAGTTAGTCATATGAACACTTTCATATCAACCTTATTCATCTTAACCATAACTAGTTCAAATGACTCAAATGAAACTAGTTCTAGAGTTGTTCAATTGTTTATATTCTCATAGAAGTATACAAGACACAATTGAAGCAAAATCGATTTTGATTCACTCGAACCAAGTCATGAACATTATAGCCACGGTTTGCAAAAGATTGCATTCCTTATTATATAAATGTATTAGTTCATGAACAAACCGATTTTAGAACATAACCCACTCAAGTATGCAAACGGGTATGCATACCTAAATGGCCGGACTACGTTTGGGTTCGCCAGTACGCGAACTGGTACGCATACCACAAACTCAGTTAAAGTCCCGGAACTTGAAACTCACGCCAGTATGCGTACCGGTATGCGTACTTGGTTCCCGAACCTTGACAGAACCAAACAGTACGCATACGGTTATGCATACCATGGTTCCCGAACTTGGATTACACATATGAAAGTATGCATACTCTGCTTAAATCCAATTGTTCTAAACTCTCATTTCAACCATTGAAACATTCTCAGAAGACGAAAATAGTTGTCTTACACAAACTATTAGCTTCAAAGCAATTTTCAGGTGATCGAATGATCAATATGAAACATTCCGAGTCTACATCAAATGACTGTCTCACACAAATCATGTAAGATGTTACCAGGCGATTTTCACATGATCATCTTTTGACTTTCGTCAAGAATATAAGATGAAATTGGTTCAAATAAAAGCTTACCAACACATATTTTGAGAAATATGTAAGCGAGTTAAACTCTGCTCGAAATATCAAATGTGTATAATTGAAGTTTATATAGCTATACGACTTTTGTCTCAAATAGGAGATAGAGTAGATAGACTTTTGAGTGATAGATGAGTTCAAGTCTCCACATACCGTTTGTTTATGAAGTTCCACAAGCTCCCCTTAGTAGTTCTTTGTCTTTGATTGATGAATGCCGTGTAGTCTAATGCTCAACTACACTTTCTATCCTAATCCGAGACTTGGCTATAAGTAGACTAGAAATCAAGATTTATAGTTTTGACAACTAAACTTGACAACAAGCTTGAGATAGCAACGCTTGCGAGTTTGATCGAGCAGTGCTTTAACACATCCGACAGGCCCAACTCGCTCTACAAAATCATCAATCACTTCTCTTGCATTTAGATACATACTGGAAACAAAGTTCCCGTATCCTATGGCTGCGCTCAGGTGAACGTAATAATGCTTTCTACCATACAACATCGACAATTCACCATAGTCAAAATTCTATTTGTAGGCTTAAAAACAATGATGGGTCATGGTTGTATCAGCATGAAGAAATTGTAATCGTCTTTGTTTCCTACTTTCAAAGTTTATATCAAGGGACTCCTACTGTGGTAGACCCTTTGATTTTCTCGTGTGTTTCTCCTCGAATTACAACTCAACCAAATCAACAGCTGACAACACCGGTTATGATTGAAGAGATTGAACATGTTTTGTTCAGTATTAAGCCTGAAAGTGCGCCGGGTCTGGATGGGTTCACGGAAGCATTTTATAGAGCTTCATGGGAGACGGTTAAAGCAAATGTTTGTGACATGGTATTCCAATTTTTTGATACGGGTATATTTAACAATTCACTTAACCACACCAATATTACTCTGATTCCCAAATCAGCTGAAACGGAAAAGGCCACGGACTTTCTTCCTATCAGTTTATGCAATATTTCGTACAAGATCATCTCCAAAATCATTGTCAACCGAATCATACCGTTTCTGCCAACACTTGTCAGTCCAATCCAAAGTTCCTTGGTTCCCTCCAGATCCATTCAAGATAACATCTCCATTGTAAAGGAGTTGTTCCACCATATCAGAACTACCCAAGCCAGGGAAGAAACCAAAGTTCGCAATCAAGTTAGACGTCCACAAAGCTTATGACAAGCTGAGCTGGAATTTTATTCAAACGACATTACAAGCTTTAGGTTTACCTATATGGATGATAGATAGAATCATGTTCTGCATTAATTCCGTCACTTATTCGGTGAAGATTAATGGCTCGCTGCATGGTCTCATCAAACCATCTTGTGGAATACGTCAAGGAGATCCTCTGTCCCCGTAAATTTTCATTTTATGCTCTGAAATTTTGTCTACTAATCTTCTACACTTGGAATCTACATGACATATTCAAGGCATTAAAATTTCTCTAGTTGCTCCTCCAATTTCACATTTTATGTACGTGGATGATTTGCTCCTAACAAGTCAAGCATCAATTGAGAAGTGTTACCACCTCCAGCAGGTTTTAAATCAGTACAACTCATCAGCAGGACAACATTTTATTCTATCGAAGTCATCAATTATTCACCACCCTAATACAACACCGGCAACTATCCAGCAGATTACAACCATATTCCCCTTTCAGACAACTTCAAGTCCACCTGATTACTTGGGAGTGCCTCTCACAACTGGAAGATCAACTTCCTCTGCTTACTCCTCCATATTAAATAGGATGGCGAAGAAAATTCCGGGATGGAAATCTTCAACCTTGACACCGGCAGGTAGAGTGGTCCTCATCAACACTTCACTAGCTCCCACCGCCAACCATATTATGCAGAATACACTACTACCTAAACATGTACACCATAAAATGGAAAGACTCTACCAAAATTTTCTTTGGGGACATTCCAACGACCAGAGGAAAATTCATCCCATTAACTGGCAGATAGTAGTCAAAATGAAAAGTGAAGGCGGCCTAGGAATCAGAAGTGCGGAGTCAATGAACTAGGCCTTGTTCTTAAAACGCATTTGGGAAATTAAGAATCATCCAAACTCCATGTGGGGAAGGATGTACGAGGCAAAATATCTTAAGGGAAATTCGCTACTCAATATTCGGCAACTCCGGCATTCAAGACCTAGCCCAACCTGGAGAGCAATGCTGAAACTGTCCCCCTCCATCGCAAACGGAATTACATTTCTTATTGGAAATGGTGCTGATACTCCACTTTGGGATCATGCGTGGATTCCCCATCCTCCTCCTCTGCCTCGTAACAGTTTTTCAACCTTCTCAAGGGTGGCAGACCTTATCAATCCCACCACAAACCAATGGGACATCACTAAGGTAAATGCGATATACCCTTCCTCTAGTACCACCTCCCAGATTCTCAACATACACCTACCATCAACTGCGTGTCCTGATTCAATGAAATGAAAATACACATCTACTGGTAAGTTTACGGTCAAGTTTGCATATCTAGCATTAACCACAGATGCTGATGCTGCACCTACTCTACCACCTCACCCGAATGTCTTCTTCAAAGTATGGAAACTACCCTGTCCACCGAAAATTCAACACTTCATTTGGAAGATTTTACACCAAGGATTACCAACAAAAGAGATGTTGTTCAATCGGCATGTGGCTGATGATCCTAATTGTCCTAGGTGCCTACGACAACCTGAACCAATTCAACACATCTTTTTTTATTGTCCATCTTCAGTAACAATTTGGTCTCAACTGGTGGATCAGTTTCCAGGGGTGGCAACCTTCATCAAAAATCATACCTCGACCATCCATGAGTTAATTTTCCAATCAGCAGGACGTCCTACTTACATCACCTCTACCTTTTATTTTACCTTCTGGGGGATTTGGCTTGCTAGGAACCATGTAGCCTTCTATCATCCGGGGCAACATCAAACAATTCAGCTAATAACCCACTTATTGTTGGAATATCAATTTGCCTGTTCACATAGGACATCTACTGTCATTGGCCAAAGCCCCATTCCTATAGCTCGTCTTAACCACATCTATACCACCATTCAAGTTCACTGGCACCCTCCTACGTATCCATGGTTAAAACTCAATTCTGATGGAGCATCAAGAGGATCACCGGGGTTTGCAGGTGCAGGATTCATTCTTCGTGATTCAGGTGGAAGAAAAATTATATCTGCGGCTATTCCGGTGGGCATCACTCTGGAAATTGTTGCAAAATCAAAAGCAGTCCATCAAGGACTAAAATAGGTCCTTAAACTGCATTCAACTCATTTACATGTAGAATTAGACTCACAGGTGGTGGTTAACTGGCTATCCAACCCATTGGATTTGCAGGCTTATCCATGGGAGTTACAACATGTAATGGCGGAGTCCATTTCTATGCTTCAACAAATACCTCAGACTATGATCATTCATCAGTACAGGGAAGGCAACCAAGCTGCTGATGCCTTAGCAAATAGATGAGCGGATTTATCAACTTCTCAAAATCAAATACCAGAATCCGAGTGGTCTGACACTGTTCCAGATTTTCTTTTCCCTTTTCTTGTACTTGACCAGGCTCAAGTCTCTACGAAGCATCTTGTAATGATAAATAATTAATGAAGTTTGGTTTCCGTTCAAAAAAAAAAAAAAAACTAATCCCTTTCGCCACCATTCCCCCCATGACTGCTTCACTAAGAGAGGGAGAGAGAGAGGAGAAAATTGTGTTCAAGACCTGAAGAGTTTTTCTCTGCGAGGGGAACACAAAACAACTCGGGCGTGATGGCCCCTAACAGTTTAAGCGGGTATGCAGTTAGATTACATGGAACACCACAGGGGTCGATTTATCTATTGGGAGGACAAATCTTACAATCTAGCAATTTTTATTCAATTATGCTTAAAAAATCACAATATCAAAGAAACAAAATCCAATCATTTTAATCAATTCTATCAACTTGAATCTGAATATGCTTAAAAGAAAAAAGAAAAAAAAAACTTGAAGCCGAAACCAAGAGAACACAAAAGGGGGATAATTACCCTCCTTGTATCATATACGGGGTTTTGATTGTTCAATTCTTCTGAAGTTTTTTGGTGCTAGGGTTTGATCTGTAATTTCTTGATACTCGAACATGAGCAACGTCTCACAAACATGGCATGGATGCTGCAGAGAGTTGAAGAAGATAGAAAGATGGTTCTCTTCTTTTTTGTTTTCTTAATCAGAGATTGTATTTGGGGCTCGATTATGAAAACATCAGGGAGAAGAAAAGAAACGGCATGCGACAATGAATGAAATTCATTTACTCAATAGAATTGATGAGATTCTGATTCAGGGGATCAACCATGACCATTGATTTATCTTTGCCAAGGATAATTCGCTAAAAACACGAACTGTTAAAAAAAGTCTAAATAACGTAATAAAAGCTGGTGGAGCTACAACGCAGGTGGACAATTTTTCTTCTTTGCAGATTATCATAGATCCTTTGAGCTTTGACATCAATTAATCCTTCTTCGGATTTCTTTTCAATTAGTGTTGGTGATGGCCGGATTAAGGTAAACAACGATTCTGATTTTATATATAATTAGAGTATGCCTAATTAGATATAAATATGGTCGAGGGTATTGTATTAAACGAAATATATTATGATTTATATTATTATGGAGCTGCGAATGTGAATGGAACAAACATATACAAATGACTCTGATTCGGTATGCTCATACTTAAATTTAGGTCAATTTTAACTTTTGAATTTTGATTGGTTAATTGGTTAAGACCGTTAGATGTTCTGTCATGAGAGTATTAACCATCAATTGACATAATATTTGCGTCTGTCACCGGAAAACTTTAAATCAGTTAAGCGTACCCAAGAAAACCTCTTAGTAAGGTAGGAAAAGAGTCTTGATTATATCAGGGTGGCTATTTGACCAAGCCATGTAACTTTGCTGGTGAGTGTAAAACTGAACTATTTAAGCATCCAAAATATAAAGTCGAACGAAGAAAGGAATGTTTCTAAGGACAGGAATATTGTGAGTCCTTTTTTTTTTTTTTTTTTGTAGAATCTATGTTTTGGATGCAACGACTTAAATTAGCATCATATGTTTGAGACCGAGGAGGAAATGGGCAGAGTCACACTAACAAATTAGTTATCCGAAGATGATGAGTCCCCTATCCGATTGGTATGACAAAATAATATATGTTGAGATATATTTTCTTCAAGTTAAGCAAGATCAAACTTACTGAGTCACTTACAATGAACATGGAATATCTATCTACTAAACCCAAAATTTCATGGCAGAACATATCAAGGAGGATACCGAAAATTGGTTTCTTGATGCATGTTTTGCTTGCTTTGCTGTTTGGTTTCAACATTCGTATGAACAATTTTTATTTCGTCAAAAAGGCATGCTTTAATTTAGAATTCATAACGGATTTGAAATTTGAGAAACCACTATTGAGAACTGTCAGTTCAATTTTTCTTTAGAGCTGATTCTGTGAATTGAATTCTTTGTAATTTAATATTGCGAATTTATTCGTGTTTTCCGTTCGTTTCAGGGATTTTCTCATTCGTGAACAATTTGTGTTAATGTAATTCAACTAAGGGTTAAGTGGCAAAATGCCCCAAAATTGGGTGTCACCTTGTGAAAATGCCCCGACGTTTTTGAAATAAATCAAAATGCCCCATTCTGTTAGTTTACACGTTTAAGAGAGTTAAGAAGTCAAATTTGCAAGTGTGCCAATTCTCACGTGTGAAATAATTACATTCTTATCCCGTCAGAATTAGATTAAACTAACATCGGACACGTAGTACATGGATCCAACGGCTAAATTTAGTAGACTGGTACATGCAATGTGCACGTGCGACATGTAATATTACACAATTAACCTTGACTTCATTAAAAATGACTGGTGTGTTAAAATATGGGATACTGCGACACGCGGCAAATTCAACAGATGAACGGTGAGATTATTGAATCGTGGGTTTACATAAATGCCCTTTACATAGAAAAACAATTGCCAATGTGTCCATTGTTTAGATAACGACACATGATCAAAATTTAATTTGGATGGCTACAGATCCGGACTGTTAACAACAACAGTTAAAAATCCCATTTCTTCCCTGGACTCCTATAAATAGCCATTTACATTCCATTTCTCAATCAACATTGAAGAGGATGGTGCGGTTGTGTTACCCTTCTTCTTGGAACCAGATGACAAAGTAGACGGTGTAGTAGCAGCTGTTTTCCCTTTGGAACCAGGTGGTACAGTAGCATCTTTACTTGATGCAGTAGATGGTTGGTGCAGACAAGGCCTTCCTCATCCTCTTTGTTGGTGCAGCTTTAATGGAGAACTCGTCCTCGTCAACAGAGTACTCCATTCTAACTTCTTTCTTCTTGGGGTTAGACCCAACTGGCAACTCATATCACTCATACAGAAATCGCTATCCACACTACCCATTCTGAAAGATTTAACAAAAATAAATCAATCCAATAATCAAGCAAGATTCACAGGTAAGATTTATGCAAAACAGTAATAATTACAAGTCATAATTACAATTACAAAACAAACAGATATGTACAAGTAGTCCTTATCTTTAGCTATCTACAGCAGCAGTGGGGGGCCGACGAAGAAGAACAAACTTTTCCACGCCACATTTTGTCGCCAACACATTCCAGTATATTGATTATAGAAAACACAAAAATACATATTCGAAAATGAAGAATATACAAAGCGAGAAAGGCGACCTTAGATAAATAGTGTTGCACTTGATAATTTTTGCAACCACTCATCTCTTGGCACCAATACGTTTGCAATAAGAAAAATTAACACAGTATGATGGCAAACTCTTCTTAACTGCCATTGCACTATCCTAGATTAGAATGATACTGAAGGAGCTGCAAACCAAGATGATAAATAACCTCATATTACTAGTATTTACTGCTAGAAATAAAAAATACCAATCCTCTTGTTAGAATAATCATATAGCTCTTTTATACTCAAACAGCTTCTCTACGACATGAGATAATCATAATTGCCGCTGCCTAAAAAGTGTTCAAGAGCAATATATTTTAGGTTTTCGAAGTGCAAATGGAATTTATGCATAAGAATGTGTTCTAAATTTTGAACTACGAAATCAAATCCACTATGAAGAAAAGAGGTAACAATATTTCCGCGGTGTACAAGGAGCTATGGTCCATGGTCCCTTAATTATCAGTAATTACGCTTCATAGAGGTCATAGGTACATGGAACCGGAGTAAGTCTTTGTAACGGCACAGGGCTCAGATGATTATTTTCTCATTTGAACTCCTAACAAAATAATAACAAGTAAACACTAGACAAGGGTTTCCATAACTCAACAACTTAATATCATTGAATAATAAAAGAGGTAAATAGTTATGAACCATACCGAAGTAGAGATAGACTTTTTGCCATCAGTGGCTCGAACAAGGCATCTACATTCAAGAGCATCAGCACCCAATGTATTCCTCTGTGCCTTAGACTTCATTGATGCTAGACACAAAAACAAAGCAATGTCCCACATCAAAATCAAAACCGCAATGAAACATAACTCAATTTCAAGGTAACAATATGGGGAACCCAACAGCTATAAAGTCGAATACATACCCAAGTGAGGAACCCAACAACTAAAACAGTAAAAGCAGCGGATCTAAATGCATCACCGATCATACAATTGCATAAGCACCCGAGGTAAAAGCCCCTCCCAACATAAAAATATTCATACCAATTGCATAATCACCAATCATATCACTTATAAACGCAAATATAATCCCACGATGAGATGCAACATGAAACAACAGCGGCATCATAGTATTCAAAAATCCCCAAATTATAAACCCTAATTTCACTGCAAACAACCATGCAATCAAAAAGGCTATTCAATCACATCGGCCATTCGAAAATCACAATCAATGAAACAAAATTAGGGTTCCAATTACTTACCTGTACCTGTTCTTCCCTCTGTTAACAAATTTATTCATGAAATTAGGGTATCACATCTTATCTCCGACGACGGTTATCTTCAGTTCTCGATCTCGATCTATCTTCTCCTCTTCTCGATCTAACTCTCTCTATGCTTCTCCCGCTCTCGATCTCTGTCTCTGCTTTTTTTTCTTCTTTTGGTTTCTATATTTCTGTGGATGAAATACGAGCAGTGAAGAGAAGATAACATTAAGGTCAGTATCCGACGCGTCCATTTTGATCGAGATCTGTAGTATCTCAGATGTTAACACGTGCCATTAGATCACATCTTCCACCATTCATTCCAGTTGAAGGGTATCATAGACATTTTCCACACTATTGACCAGTCAAGATACCCATTGTTGACCACTTAACTCTATTTAACGTGCAAACTAACAGAATGGGGCATTTTGATTTATTTCAAAAAGGCCGGGGCATTTTCACAAGGTGACCCTTGATTTTGGGGCATTTTGCTACTTAACCCGAATTTTGGGATTTCTAGCTGAAAACATTTCCTTTTATTTTTCATGCAGTTTAGTTGCTTATGCCTTCTATTACATTTAGGTTTGTTTAGTTTGGGTACAATTAATTTTAAAATGCTCAGACAATTCTCATCATTAAAGACTTCATGGATGGAAGCTGTATGGGACCCCAAGAAAACATTGCCACAACCTAATCATGGCGTCACAATTCATTTCAGTTATCTAATAGTGGAGGCATCCCGGAGAAACATATCCTCAGTTGTAGTAATAATCAACATTGTTGATGGCTAATTCACAGTTTCAGTGCTCAATTCACTTCTGGGATTTGGATTGCTTTCACCAAATCTGCATTTTATGCCGATCAGTGGTCGATGAGGGTTTTCTCAGATCCCTCCTTCACCAAGGTTTCTATTGTCGAGTCAAAGATGGAGAAGTGCTTAAAACATTAGAAAATTTTGGTTCTTAAGGTATGATTTTTTGCCATATTCTTTTGCTTTGAAGTTCGATTATAGGAAAAAACAATTTGCATCCCAGTACTTAGCTTTTTGTCGCAGTCCATAAGATTTGCATCCTATTTGTAGCGGAAAGCAAATATACATTTTTTTTGTTGTCATATTGATCATTAGAGAAAACCATGTAATGCTTAATATCTGAAAGCCTATATTTATGTATTGAGGATGGGCCATAAGATGGTCACACAAAAAGCATATGTCAGTCGTGTTGAACATGGGTGGTGTCATATACGTTTTACAGCTTGGGACTCTTAAATGCATTTTTTTTAATAATTTCTCGATATTACGTTAACATGTGCAGAGTATATCCCCAAAGCCTTTACAATTCTCATATAAATCTCAGTTTCCAGTTGTTTTATAATTTTCGCTGGAGATTCCATCGATTTGGTGAACCTGAACTTTTTGTGGCTGATATTTGGTTCACTCTGTATGTTTACCTCTTCGAAATTTGGTTTTAGTTTCGGTGTTCCTGGTTTTGATTTATCCTAAACGTTAAGTCGATTTTTCTTTTCAAATAAGAGTTTAAGAAATATGAATCACCCATGAATGCCTATGCATCCAGGGGCATTAAAGTTAAAACCAAGTTTAAGTTTCCCGTAGAATGTACAGTAGTAGATCATACGTGGGTGAGACAGGAGGACACGCCAAAAACAACAGCCAATGAGATAAGTTAAGGTAAACCTTCAACCCTTAGTTTGGGAGATTATTTGCATGGTTAACTGTATGTCTGGTATTGACTGTAATATGACAATTTTGGGTTTCGAATTTTTAAATATTGTGTTTCACTGATTCGAGTTATTTTGGTAGAGCAAGAGCTATGTTGGAAGATATATAAGATTGAGGATAAGGAAATTCCATGTTATACCATTTGATATAAAGAAAATCAGGTACGTTTTAGTTTTTATCCACCTATTATGGATTGTAGTGGTGATAGTTGGTACTGGTGATGATGGTGGGTGGGACTGTGGTAGCATGCAAGTGATACGGACGTGATGAATTGGCTTCATGGCTTAGCTTCTATATAAATTCAACTGAAAGCTTATAATTGTTCATGTTAACCTGTTCTGGGTGCATCCTTTGATGATTTAACGTGCCATACAAAACATATGCAAAATAGATCTCAGTTATTGAGAGTCACATAGAAGATTTAACTCTAACTTTTAGTTAGATCACGAGCATTTTCATAGCATTGGTGACAATGGTATTGCGTAATAAATTGTTTAACCTTCTCGATCTTTATTGCTTGATCGATAAAAGCTTATGTTGTTATCAGGTTTACCATTTTACTGATTACCGAATCATGGATTTTAATTTTTTATGTAGCGAAAACACTATCTTTCAAAGGTTAGGGACACAAAAAGATGAAATATGGTGAACATATCGAGAGACCTCGCGGGTTCTAGACCTGCATAGGTCACTATATCTTTAGTTTTCTTATCATCTTCCAAAATTATCATTGTCTATGTCACTACCCTTATATATGTACTTTACATTTTTGTGTCGTTTTCAAAGACCTGAAATCTGTGGATGCCATGAAATATTTTTTTCTGGAAAATGTATTTCATTTTAATAGCTGTTAATGTAGTATGTACCCCCAATTCAAAATCTGAAATTTTTGATGAGTTCTTTATACAATACTAAGAGTTACATATTTGTTGAATTCTTTCTCTCATCGGGTTCGAATTTTCCGGCTCCTACAAATCCATAATTTGGTAAATGAAGGGTTTTGGGTTACGGTGTTTTGGGGTTTTGGGTTACGGTATTTCGGAGTGGGGCTTGAGAAGTGTTGTGTTAGTTGGATTTGGCATCCTAAAGGTGAATGTGTAATATGTGAGTGAGATTTTTTTTTATTTTTTTTGATGAAATATGAGTGAGATAGGAGGTACTGATTCTATCCGACAACTTATGTAAACATAATGTTAGGAATTTACGAAGAGGAAACCATACTACCATATATCTTTGTTTCTAAAATTGTACGAATTGATTCAGTTCACTTTTGTCCTTCAATTATATGACTTTATTAAGGCGTGGGTTTCATTTTCTATTGCAAGTTTTGTTGATTTAGGTTATTAAGTTTCTCATTGACGTTCAAGTGTTATTGGTTTTCCGTTTGTGTCGTTTTTTCCTTTTTAAGGTTTAGTTGTGTCTGTGAACAATCAACCAACTTTTTAAGGTTTAGTTGTCTGTGAACAATCGACCAGTGTTTGTGTGATAGTGTTTTGCTTTTATCCTTTTACCATCTGTTTTTCCCTCTCATTATGTGGAAGAAAGTGAGGGGTTTGAAGCATTTTTTCCCAAAAATTATCCCGAAAGAGGGGCCTCATTTTTTCTTAACAAACGGGCCCAGCGGGTGCACTTATGTGCATGTGAACGGTAGTTCAAAAAATCCCAGCAGCCCGTTTAGACAATTAGGCCATATACACCTTACAGATGCGAATAGGCACTTTCCGAATCCAAAAATCCCGAATTCGATTCGAAATCCGAAATCATGAGAAAAAATAATGTTACATAATAAAAATTAATTAAGATGATGATATTTATAGATGTTTTTTAATAAACATAATAAAAAATTAAAAAAATTAAAAATGATATACATTTTTTAGGTTAAAAAAAATAGTATCTAAATGCATAAAATTTCGGATGCGGATACATTGTTATCCGAATTCGTATCCGATTGGGTACATATTCGGATAAAAAATTAAATATCGGAATCTGAAAACTATTTCCGGATATCCAAGTTTTCGGACATCCATTGATACCCAAATTATTGACGCTCTATACAACTACCAAACGATAGTAAAGTACACATAAAGTCGGGATATACATTTCGACATATCTCATTATGCAAATGCAAGCTAGAAATGAAGATAACATTAGCAGTTCAAGCTAAAATCGAACAAATACAGAATGCATTATTATGCAAATGCAAGCAAGAAAAGAAGAGCCCGATTCGCTTCAGATCACACAATCTATTGCCAAGGAAGACATGCAGAATCAGTTGTTCAATGAATGAATCTGTGCCTAACAATTCGACTGTCCCCAGGGGTCCATCATGTTTCTAACACTTTAAAGGGATGTTGGTCTATTTGTGGAACATTACTCAGCGAATCAAAACGTTGGACAGTGATCATCTCCATCCATCCATCGACAGACGCATCAGTTATCTTCACAATTTCGTCTCCCCTAGTGGCAACTCTCATTGAAAGTATCCCATCTATCACTATGCCACTCAAATCCTTTTCAGGATCATAGGAGAGCACATGAAAGTCATGCAGATATTCAGAATTCGCCATACTTATATCTCCTATGAAATTAGTTTGACCAACTGTTATTTCAATTACGGTACCATCCAATCTTACTTCTCTGGCCCTAAGAGATCCCCTATCAACCATATCCAACAAAAACCGAGATCTAAGCAGTCTCCACAGATCCTCATACAGTGGCCTCAATTCTTCCATTGCATCGATACACATGTTAGTTACTCTTTTCATAGATGGCATCACCCCAGCTGCCAAGAAAAATGTTTCTATCTTATCTTCCAGTCGTCCTTTGACAGCCATATTGGATCCCCTATTGCCATAAGTTGCAGCTACAAGAAAGTTTGCTAGGCAGTGTCATTTTTGAGAGATTTGTTCCATCTCCACACCATTAATATACACAGTACTCATTACTCGGTTTCTCACTTGATGCCCATTGGGTAAAAAACCCCATCCATACTTAAGTTAGCCAAACTATGCTATGTATTCTTGATATATATGTATATTAAGAAAATATTTTATAAAAAAAGATCATGCCAACCCGATAATGTAGCCATAATATTTTAATATATTTCTTGAGTATAATACTATAACGTTAGTATAAAAATGCAATTTATATTGTTAAAAATACAAATAAATAAATAATGTCACATAGTTTTAAGCTTGTTGATGAAAACTCTAGTTTTCTTTTAAGAGGTTGACGAGAAAATTTTAAGAAATAGTTGGACAAGATCAATTGAAATTTGGGTTGATTTTCATGTGCTAATTATATAATTTTTAGAGGGTTATTTTTATTGTTGGTTTATAATATCATTTATGTTCGTTAAAGATATCATATATAGTTGGTAATTTGAGAATATTACATTTCAATCTATGATCGAGTTTATTGGTTCAGTAATACTCATATGTATACACAGAGACTAGAATAGATACCCATAGATATAAAGAGGATAAAAAATATGTAAGTTAGCCTCATCTGTTTATAGATGATTTTGTAGAACAATGAACTACAAATTTATACTGTTAGAGAACTGCTCGGTCGAACTCGCAAGCGTTGCTATCTCAAGCTTGTTGTCAAGTTTAGTTACCAAAACTATAAGTCTTGATTTCTAGTCTATTTATAGCTAAGTCTCGGATTAGGATAGAAAGTGTAGTTGAGCATTAGACTTCACAGCGTTTGTCGATTAAAGACGAAGAACTACTAAGGGGAGCTTGTGGAACTTCATCAACAAAAGGTACGTGGAGACCTGAACTCATCTATCACTCAAAAGTCCATCTACTCTATCTTCTATTTGAGACAAAAGTCGTATAGCTATATAGACTTCAATTATACACATTTGATATTTTGAGCTGAGTTTAACTCGCTTACATATTTCTCGAAATATGTGTTGGTAAGCTTTCGCTTTAACCAAGTTCATCTTATATTCTTGACGAAAGTCAAAAGATGATCATGTGAATATCGCCTTGTAACATCTTACATTTGTGTGAGACAGTCATTTGATGTAGACTCGGAATGTTTCGTATTGATCATTCGATCACTTGAAAATTGCTTTGAAGCTAATAGTTTGTGCGAGACAGCAATTGTCGTCTTCCGAGAATGTTTCAATGATTGAAATGAGAGTTTAGAACAAATAACCATGATTGGATAGAGCACAGTATGCGTACTTGTATGCTAATTTGTGCAAGATATTCCAAGTCCGGGAACCATGGTATGCATACCCGTATGCGTACTGGTTGGTTATTGAAAGTCCGAGAACTAAGTATGCATACCGGTATGCGTACTGGCATGGGTTTCTAGTTCCGGAAATTTAACTGAGTTTTGGAAGGTATGCGTACCCGTTCGCATACTGGCGAACCCAAACTTGGTGCGGACACTTTGCTATGTGTACCCATTCGCATACTTGAGTAGGTTATGTTCTAATACATTTATATAATAAGGAATGCAATCTTTTGTAAACCCTGGCTATAATGTTCATGAATTGATTCGACTGAATCAAAATCGATTTTGCTTCAATTATGTCTTGTATAATTCTATGAGAATATAAACAATTGAACAACTCTAGAACTAGTTTCATTTGAGTCATTTGAACTAGTTATGGTTAAGATGAATAAGGTTGATATGAAAGTGTTCATATGGCTAACTTCGGTTAACTATTGTTGAACTAACAAGGTGTACACGTTTAGGTACGGTTACTCATATCTAAATAAAGTCACTTTTCATTTGTGTGTAACAAGTTAAGTTCGATCTAATAGTTGAAAGATATTAGCTTGGGTCTAATCAGGTTTTCATCTAACGGTGAGTATTGAATGCTTTGTTACCAAAGTAACATTGATTGCAAACCCTGATTTGAAGACTATATAAGGGAGAAATCTAGCAACTGACAAACCTAATCCCCACACCTCATGTGTGATACTAGTTGCGACTAAAGTCGATTCTCCTTTAGCCTTAGGTTTTTCACGAAACCCTGTAGGTTAATGACTTGAAGACTTCATTGGGATTATGAAGCCAGACCCAACTATTTTCTCTGTAGTTGCGTGTTCTTATCTTGCTGTTTTCTATCGTATTGAGTACTATCTTCTCTAAGATTTGCTCGAGATTTAATCTCCGATAGGCAAGATAAAAAGTAGTCACAAACATCTTCGTCTAATCATTTGTGATTCCATAATATCTTGTATCGCTTCCATACGATTAAGATTATTATGAGGTGATTGATATTTCTAGGCTTTTCTTCGGGAATATAAGTCCGGTATATCAATTGGTTCCAGTTCACCTTGATTTATCAAAATACGGAACAAAACTTCTAGGTATTTCTGTAGGAGACAAATTTATCTATTCAATAGACTTTTTTGTATGAGACAGATTGGTCGTAGCAACTCTTAGTTGTGGGTGAGATCAGCTAAGGGAATCAAGTGCGCAAAATACGGCGTGGTTCTAGAGGCGTAAGGAACGCGACTGTACCTGAAGATCAGTATGAGATTGGTTAGGGCTCAACTACATTCCAGTCCGAAGTTAACTTGGAGTAGTGATGTGATTTCAACTTTGTTGTAGTAAAAGGTTCGTTGAGACTTGTGAAGATTCGAGTTTTTAAATTTAATAAAAATTATATACAAAAATATTAACAAAGTGGGCGAGAGGTACTAGGGCTTAGGATTCCACCAAATTCATTTCTTAAGGTTCAAATAATAATTCTTTTAACAATTATAGCTCAATAAAAATATAAAATAAAGTGACTCTTATTTTTACCAAGATAGATTCTCAAAATATTAGATGTAAATGTTAAGCATGGGACATCAAATCACCTAAGCTAAGCATGACCCATCTAATCAAATGACAACTAATTAAATCAAATCATAATTTCTATTAAAATTAGTGCAAAAGTCATGAAAAGAATTAAATATAATTACCCAAGTGTGAAATAAGGCTTCCTCCATCGCTCCAATTTTGGGGTTTAGCTCATCATAGTAAACGTGCTCTCAAAATATTTATTTAGGCTCAAAAATGGTTTACAAAGATGAAATAAAGAGAAAATGGTGTAGAACAGGATTTTGCGACGCACAAAAATCGTCACAAAATGAAATATAAAAGACAAGTGCTGTAAACACTGTTGCACATTCGCTGGAAAGGAGTTGGGAACTGCCGCAATTAAGCGACAGTTTGCAACGACTTTCCTTTACGGGCTTTTGTTCTTCGTGTTCTTGAGTTGCAGCAGCAGAAAACTTTTCCTGCAACTCGTGATTTCTTCGCTCCGTAGCCTCCAAAACTTCCCCAAACTCTCGACTCCAACCTCACTGCTATCCCAGCACCTATTTATAACCCAACAGCATCGAAATCTCACGTAATAACTGCCAATAATTCTCCCATCAATCGACAGTAATGAATATCTTCTCGGGAATATTTTCTTCCCTTTCTTCTTTTCTTACGCTGTCAACGAGTGCTAAATCTTCCTTATTTAACTCCTTCACGCTTCTGCAGCGGCCAAGCTCTATCGAAACACGCTCAAACTCTTTGTAATCCCGTAACATACCCTTTCAAACTCGTGCTCCTCTGTTTTCTTCCACACGATTATTCTGCCAAATCCAATCGAATCCAAGGTCCTTACCATCCCTGTTTAGTCGTATCAGACTATTACCAAACCAAATCCACGAAAAGGTTGCATAAAATCACGTCCAAAATCCGCCCTGAGAAGTCTGCATGTTACCGGAGTTTCAAACACATTTTCCCGCCAAAATTTTCTCCAACCGTGAAGAAGAAGATCACCTCCTATCCTGAATAGGGGTGCCGATAGCACTAAGTGTAAATAGTAAATAGGGTGCCCCTTAGCAGCTGGGCGCCCCTTATCAAATAGGTGCCCCTTATACAAACTGAGAGTCCGCATAGCAGATGTCCTCCAGGGGTGCTCCGCATAATTTTTCAAGCCGATTTTTCCAAAAATGTTTATTGCCCAAAAATACCTACAAACACATAAAACACCATAATAAGTACAAAAATGGGTACTAACAATATACACAATAGAGATGAAAATAGACACATAAATGCGTCTATCAAGTAGGTTAGTGTCTGTAGCGGCTTAATACAGTGTAGTGTTCAAATCTGGACTAGGTCTCGTGGTTTTTCTGCATTTGCGGTTTCCTCGTTAACAAAATTTTTGTTGTCTGTGTTATTTCTTTTTCGCATTATATTTGTTTATATAATTGAAATATCACAGGTTGTGCGTTAAGTTCAATCAGTTCTTGAATCCGGCCTTTGGGTTGTTGATTGAATTGATTGACACTTGGATATTGGTTTGTGATACCGTCCAAGTTATTTCTCTTATTCAATCGGGCTCGTAAATTCCTATTTGTTTGATTGCGGATTGAATTAAGAAATTGAGATATAACTTTTTGATATACTTTTCTAAAGATTGAGTCTGACTGTCTAGTTGATTCTCTTGAAAGTATATTGGAGTTAGTCCATACAGATTTCTAAGCGAAATATTGGGTGTGGTTGTTAGACCCCCACTTTTTCATATACGTCATAAGGGTATTTTTATGAAGAATTCCATAACCTTAAAAATGACATATATAAAACTGGTAGGCTAAATATATTCATTAGTTGTTTAAACCTGACTAGAACAATATGATAAATGAATGTAGCCGATCCTAGTAGTAAACAATGATCCTGTTATGAGTAACTTGAGTATGAACACTGCTGTTGATTCTGACAATAGTTACTCATTCGATATTTATGGAACCAATGATGAGTTATACTCAGTATGTGAATTTATTTTGAACATAAGATCATGATGATCTTAGTGCGGATATCAAATCTTTAAAAAAAACAACTACTGACAGAGGTTGATTTGTTATTTATATCTTATGTTGGCTTATGTTGACCACTCTTATTCGGTAGTGCGTGCGTTCCTTTTATATCTAATTTTCTTAAATTGCATCTTACGGTAACAACCTAATACCTACATACTTATATATATATGAAAGCAGTTTAATCTTAATAGATTCATTTCATGCTTGTTTTCTTTTTGGATAATTGTGAGGTATGTAAAGTCTGATCATTTCAATTGTATACCCAATAATATGTTGTGCTTTGGAACTTAGGTGTTTCTATGTCATGCTATGATGATGCATGATAAATGGTGAACTGTCAGTCTTATTATCTAATGTAATTAGTTGTTGATGGTGGATTTTTGAAAAAGGGTAAAATCGTAAAATCATAACCTTACCCATTCCTGATTTAGTAATCAGACGAGTATTGAGACTCATGTCTCTCATTTAAGCATGAAAGCTCATGCCACGATGATCTCTGACTGAGTGTATTGCCTCTCAGATCATCCGTAAGAACCTCTGACTGAGTTTATTTCCTCTCAGAGCATACATGAACATGCAGTCTCTCAATTGAGACCACGACATATTTCATCAATACTGAACAATTTCAGTAATCACTTTTATATAGAATCGAAAATGATTGGACGGCTCCTAGACAGCTTGCCTGCTAGTATAGAGTGACAACGTCTTCAGGATGTAACAATGTTTTTCCTGATTATATAAAAGACATATGTATAGAATCTTAATGATTGGACGGCTCCTAGACAACTTGCCTGCTAGTATAGAGCGATAACGTCTTCAGGATGTAACAATGTTTTCCCTGACTATACAGAATAAATATGACGCTTCAATTAGCTCATATCGCTTAATTGTCGAATAATCATAATGCTCCTAGACAGCCTGCCTTCTAGTATAGAGCCATCAATTAATCAATTAATTGTTTCTAGTCGCAAGATTCATCAATTGAATTCCTAGAAAGAATTCTACGTTAATCATAACATTTCTTTACTTCAATTCATGGCTTTTCCCAGTAGAATTCCATGGGTTAGTAATAAATATTCAACGTATGGGCATCTAGGCCACTACCGAGTAAGCCCCGAAAAAAATGGTGCGAGTGTACTTAATAATAATGCACAAACGAGAAACCAAATGCACGAACGAGCATTCAAAAATATGGACGAACGAGGAAACCTATGCAAAATAGGGAAGAAAAATAATAATAATAAAATAATAAAGACGCGCCTAAGTACGGTCATGCTGTCGTGGCCGGTCCCACGCCTCTCCCTTTTATTTTCTCTTATTTTATTATTTTTACTAATCTCATGAAAACTCCTTCATTCGATCAAACTCCCTCGTTCGAGCGAAACTCCTAATTTCTCCATATTTGCTCACACGATGAAAAATAATATAAAATAAGGAAAAATGTCACGCGACCGGGCCTACTATTCGGCCGGCCATTCCATAGCCGTGGACGGTCCCACACTTCTCTAATCCCTTATGATTCCTTTTCCCATCTCAGGAAACTCATTCGTTTGAGCAAAAACCTATTTTTTTCAATATTCCACCAATATTGCTCAAACTAGCAAAAATCCAGAAAGTCAAATGGTCACATGACCGACTAGGCTTTTCACGTAAATATTAAAATATTATTATTTTAATATATTATCAAAATATCGACCGCACGATCAATGCCCTACTTGCTCATTCGAGCAAAATTGAGAGTTTCAGTCAAGATCAAACTCTTCTTAAAATCCAATATATTGCTCCTAATTTGTTCACATTGGGTTCAAACTCTTTCCAAATAATTTGGAATTTGATCAAACGACCATCAGTCGGTCCCATGTCACCAATGGCCGATTCCATTCCCTTTTGGTCGGTCCCTCATCTCTCCATATTTAGGTTTTATTACCTAATGCTCAGACGAGCACTATTTTAATAAATGATTAAACCGCATTTAATCATTCTTTCCCCAACTGGTCCGCAAAGGACTTTGGTGCTTGCTCATTCGAGCATCTGGCGCTACATGGTCATCCCATCATCCATGTAGCCGGTCCCTCTCTCACTCATTGGTTGATTTTCAGTAAATCATCAATGGGCCAGCAATCAATCAAAATTAAGGTTTCAAGCCGAATGCTCTGCAAAGCATAATTTTGAACAGGTTCAAACACCACTATTTTCATGTTGATCAAGCAGTCAACATTTTATGATATAATATTCGGTCCCGTTACCAATATTTTAAATTAATATTTCATTTGGTTGCGTTACCAATAATCATCAAACGAGCAATATTTGCTCAGACGAACAATATTTTCTCAGTTTATCAATATTGATTCAACTATCAATATTTAATAATTCCTCAAACGAGCAATATTTGTTCAGACGAGCAATATTTTCTCAAACTAGTAATATTGATTCAACTATCAATATTTAACAATTCATCATACGAGTAATATTTTCTCAGACGAGCAATATTTTCTTAGCCTGTCAATATTCGTCATGTTGATTCAACTATTAACATTCATTCAAGAGCTATACATCTGTCCCAGCAAACATGCTCAAATCATGAGTCTTAGAGCATTCGCGCATCATGCTCGACTCAACAATACCAAGACTCATCTTATGATCAAGTCAACAACTGACTAACTAAATACACGTCTGCCTTGCAGACTCCACAATCACGAGACATCAATCGTGTCACATGGGGGATATTAACTAGGGTTTTGGTCTGACGGCCTATGACACGTTTGTTCACCCACGATGAGAATGTGATTAAGTCGTGCAAGAGGTTAAAGGAGTTAGCAAAGTAGTGGGTGGACAATCAACCAAGTTTCCACATGATGAGTAACTAGTTTTAACACGATTTCCCACTTTCCCACTCTTTCACTCCAGCAACCGTCACACTTACTGGGATCAATGTGTTTATTATTCTTGTAATATAAATAAGTCTCTGAATCGATGATTGAAAAAACAAAAACGCTCGTCTGAACAAGGAATTCTCATCTGCACAAGAATCCTCGTCTGAGCAATCACTCTCAACAGAGAAAACATTCAATCAGAACTTATCTTATTTCTTCACGTAGAATACACAAAACATACACAATCCTTGATCAACAATGATCTCACACACTTTTCAGCTCCTACAGATCAACCTATCCTCTCTTGTGACCGAATTGACTCTGGAACGACCATTGTCTTTCTTTAGGCCGGGGTCCTACATATTGATCTCTCGAACTCAAAGCACTCCCGTGCAGTGCATCTGTTTGCAAAAGGTTAAAGCAATTTGCTCGGTCGAGGAGTCTCCTCCGCACGGTCGTCTCTTCACTTTCCCATAAAACCAGCAAATCGTTTTAAAATTTTAATATTCATTTGAAGCCTTGGTAAGCTTATTATCAGCAGTTACTACAAATTCTTTCAATTTTTGTTTATGCTCCTCAAAGATTTCTCATCTCTTTCGAATGGGCCTCTTCTTGCAACATCGGAACATGACGAGATAAAAGAAACGGGGGTAAAAACCACTTCCCCCATATTTTCTGGGGTGGTGGTGATGCGTTTTGGTTGTTAATTGTGGTGAGGGTTCCAAGGAGTTTCATGGTGGTCGGTGGTGGTAGGTGTTTGGTTGTTAAGGGTGATAAGGGTTTCATGGTATTTATACATCCGCAAAGCATTATCATTCTAATATCAAATCAAACTCCCAGAGAATAAAAAAAAAAGGTTTTTACAATGTAACACCCATAGCTTTTCGAAACACTATGTCGAATCTTACCCTTAGCAATCTCAGTGCCGAATCCATAATTTTTTTTCTTCAATAAGGGCATAATTTATATTTGGAGATCATAACTAAAAACGTAACTGGAAAACCGATAATAAACCACCGTCATAATAAACCTAATTTCATCAATAAGTAAAAACCAACATAGATCTTAACTAATTGAAAAATAAAAAATAAAAAGTTTAAGTAACATAGGATAAGAACCTCTACCTGGAAATGGAATCGATTAGAGCAGGTCTTATGGTGGAAGAATTCCATCTTCCATCTTCCACGCCACCTCAGCATTTGGAATAGTTCATGGAAGGTCAAGTATAGTGGTGGAATCGTAAAAATGCTAATCAAAATAGCGTTTTACGCTAATAAGAATATCGTCAAGAAAAAACGCTATTCAGAATAGCGCTTTACGCTATTAAGATTAGCGTTTTTCTTCTCAGCCATTAGATTTTCAATGACTCGTTTTAAATCTACGGATAAAAAAAGGCGTTATTTAGATTAGCGTTGGGCGCTATTTTTATTGGCGTTTTTCGTCTTCTAGCGCGCTATTCTGAATAGCGTTTTACGCTAATTTGATTAGTATTTCCATGGATTCCACGGACCATCCCACGAAATCATGGAACATGGCTTGGAAAAACTGTGGAAGACCCCAACTTGGAAGCCACTAGCTAGACTTGACATTCCACAATTTTTCCACACTTGGAATAGGTTGGATTCCACCATAAGACTTGCTCTTAGTCACCTACGAGTAACACTTTTTTTAGGTACTTCGCCGAAGTTACTTTCCTTTGTCAGGCTACGAGCAAATCCCCTTTCGCCACCTAGGTGGCCAACAGGGTCTTCCATGAATATGATTGTTCTGACTTTTATTAAATGCATATCTACCCACTTTTAACTCAGTCGTCGATCTTGTCGTTACATGTACGTGTCTTTTCCTTGGCGAGTGGTAAACAACTCGTTTTAGGGTAAAGTAACTTCTAGGATTGATTCAGTACTAACATAGTCGTATTTGATCCCCTAGATGCTTCCAAATGGGTAAGATTTTTGTTAGTTGGTTTTGTAACCATCACCATGAACAGTATTCTTCATGAAATCACCAAAAAAAAATTGGCCATATATTGTATTAATCCTGATTCTTATTTACTACAGAAAGAGCGGAGTGTCGATGTAGAAACCTAAAAAAACGGGGAAATCGAGCATGCCTGATTTGGGTAATTTTAAGTGGACCTCACATCGCTTATTCTACCTAACCATTTTAGGGATGCGCCAAAATAATTTGGGGTTATTAACTTATTCCCATCCAAAGAACGTGGATATGGGTGTCTTTATTCTGATTTTTATGTAATTATTTTTCATTATTTTTATTTTTTTTTATTTTTTAAGTTTTCCGTTTTTTAATTTTTTACTGAACTCTAAAAAAGACGCCCTTAAATCATATGCTTAAATAATAGCACAAAATAAGAAACAAAAATTGATTTTTTTAACAAAATTAAAAAAACTAGATTTGTGCCCGTGCTATGCACCGAACATTTTATTATTTTTAATTTGGTGTGCGCGGGGCTTCGCCCCGCTCAGTCCCGTGGGGTGATAGACACATTATTGTGTCTAATATGTCTCAATTGTATATATTGTTAGTGTTCGATTTTGTATTTATTTTGTTATTTTATGTCTTTGTAGGTATTTTTAGAGAAATAAGCTATTGCGGCGAAATTGGCACGAAAAGTGGTGTTTTACACCTCAGGATAGAGTACTAAAGGCACCCCAGAAATGCACCGAAAGCACCCCAAAAATGTGTCGGAGGAACCCCGGAAAAATTACTATGTACGCCCAAAAATTACTATTTGCATCCCATGAGACAAGTGCTAAAGGGACACCCGTGCAGAATTAGGGGGAGGACATCTTCTTCTCAAATTCAAAATATGAATTTTGGCGGGAAAATATTTTCATTAACAGCAGAATTTCGATCGGATGTTTAGACATGATTCAGTGAGATTCCATCCCTGAAACTTAGTGGGTAGATGTGATATGACTATAGAAAGCTAGTATGGGTGATTTTATCGATCAAATTTGGCTGGATAACTTGGTTTAATCCAAAAAGGGAGTTCGAGGAAAAACATGAGCTTGCACGAGTTGTGAGGAATTTAAACGTGTACTGCACGTGTTTGGAAGACTTAATCGATATTATGGAGCGTGAAGAAGGTATAGAAGGAAAGAAATACAGCTGCATGCGCGTGGAAGATAAAAAAATGGAAATTATTGTTGTGAGAATAAAAATAATAAAGAGAAGATTTTTTTAAGTTATGGAGGAGATTCGATGCATATTTCGGGTATAAATAGATTACCCAGGTCAAATAGAAGGGGTGTCGAGAGTTTGGGGTCGAGAGGAGAGCTAAGGAGGCGTGAATCAAGAGTTTTCAGAACTCTGTTGTTGCTGCTGCTGCTGCTCGTGAAGAACAGGAAAACAGCGACGGTTTCTTCAACTGGTTGTAACAGTTTCTTGAACTGGTTTGCAACATTTATCTTCGTTGTAACAGTTTCTTCAACTGGTTTGCAACATTTATCTTCATTGTAACAGTTTCTTCATCCTCTTCTACAACATTTATCTTCAGATTTGTAACGATTATCTTCATCATAACAGTTGAGAGTTGAAACAGTCGGTCTGTAACGCACCTGTGCTGTTGCAGATTTCCTGTTTCATTATTTTCTCTTCTTGTAAACACTTTTTGAGCCATGAATACATATTTTGAGTGTGTTTTCGACATGATAAGTTAAACCCCAACATTGGGACGACGGAGGAGGCCGAACTTCATACATGGGTAAATTTATTCTTATTCTTTTTATGACTTTTGCATTAAAATTAATTGAAATATGATTTGATTTTATTGGTTGTCATTTGATTAGATGGGTCATGCTTAGCTTAGGTGATTTGATGTCCCATGCTTAAGATTTACAATCAATGTTTTGAGAATCTACCTTAGCAAAAATAGAGTCCATGTTTATATTTCTTGAGCTAAAATTGTTGAGAATAAATAAGTGAACCTTATGTTATAAAGATTGGCTAAATCCTTAGTCCCAGTACCTCTCGCCCATTGTTAAATATCTTTGTATATATTTATTTAGTATTTTTAAAAACTTTAATCTCTACAAATCCGAGTGAACGACAACCTCATTTCTTACCACTATCTAAAATTACATCATGGGGATGCATTTTTGATTTGGTGTACGCGGGGTTTCGCCTCTCCCCGTGGAGATGCATATTTGATTTGGTGTGCGCGGGGCTTCGCCCCGCCCCGTGGAGATGCATTTTTTATTTGGTGTGCGCAGGGCTT
>JAJJMB010012081.1:926722-990465 GCA_023531105.1 Papaver atlanticum
TTCGCCCCGTTCTGTGGCGATGCATTTTTGATTTGGTGTGCGCGGGGATTCGCCTCTCCCCGTGGCGATGTATTTTTGATTTGATGTGGCAGAGAATATGTGGATTTTTCCCTCTTTATATATTAATTTGGAAAAAAGAGTCCTTATACGGTAGATACACGATTTCCAAATTGAATTTGGACTCCATAAAATTCCAAACACGGTAGGTTAGGTTTTCCTTTTTAGTTTGTAATTTTTAAACCAATCATACGTTGCCAAGTGTCCTCGCGAATTCCAAATTGAATTTTTTTTTTTTTTTTTTTTTATCCTTTCCTATTCTCTTAAAACCAATCATACGAAAGCGCTTGTTTCACAAAACTCAAAAAAGACCTATTTCGGCCAATCGAAAGCGAGGGTTTCCTCACCATTCAACGTGAGATCTTTATTTGTCTGGGCCTTTAAGACTTTAGATAATAGAAAACCAAATAATCGTAGAAATAAAATTTTGTTAAAGGAAATCGTAGATTAGGCGCATCACATGAGATGGCAAAGGAAAGTAGATTCAATATAAAACACGGGTACACGAATCCATTTAACTTAAACCAAATGCTACATGTTCATAATTATATGTATTCATTTCATGGTTGTTCTTTTTTTTTGGATCATGCGAGAATCGGCATCGGCAGTGGCTTTGGTAATTGATCAGCAATAGTGTCTTACAGCTACCCAGTGGTGAAGATAAGTTTCATACAGAGGAATGGAATTTCCAGACTCATCAACTACTTCGGCGCTGAAACCCTTAATAGCAATATGACCTCTTGGAAAATCAACATTATAGTAATATTTGAAATTTACAGAACCTGGTCCTAGTACAAACTTCGGGGACAAGAAGACAGCGGATTTTTCCTCGTTCACTTTTCTGAACTTAAGTTGTGAAGCTTGAGCTTGCAGAATAAGTTTGAGCAACACACCAAGCAAAAGTAGCAGCGATATGAAATGTCGCGTCATTTTTTCATGTTAGCAGTGCCTAAGAAATTATTCTAACTACAACAAGCAAGAAACTAGTAAGCTTAAAACCCTAATTCGGCTAATTTTGGGAGATAAATAAGAAAATGATGAATCTCCTCATGGTTTCCATACCTGATTTCTTTTCCTTAGCTACCTTAATTGCCTCCTTGCTGATATGCCACTCATTAAATAAGATCAGCTAACTTATCACAGGAAAGTTAGTCCCAAAAAATCATGTACCCAGACAAAAACGTGTATGTTGGAAGTTAAACCAATATATGATGATTTGGTTCGTGGATCAACATATAATGTTGACACATTATGAAGAAAAGCAGTGTGGATCAACAAGTATAGTTGACACAGTCAGGGTGGATCAACATACGTTGTTGACACACTGTGCGATATTTGGAAATTGGAGTTTACTTGAGAAGCAAGGTGTTTGAGTTCTAGAGAGTTCTAGAAGAGTTCTATTTAGAGTTTGCTTTATGTTAGGAAAGTGTCTTTGTTTAGAGTTTTATCTTTATTAGGAAAGTTTGCTTTGAGTGATCATCAAGTTTGTGAGACTATAAGTAGGCTATTGAGCCATAAGAATTGTACACCAAAAATTGATTATCAATGTAACCGCTTTGTGCTTCCGCGTTTGTGCTCTCTTCTTTGTTGCTCGATCCTACAGTGTAACTATGTTCCTAAGATGGAATTGATAGTACTCCACTTTTTTTCCTGTAAAATCAAAGGTTTCTAAATATGTCTGACAGATATCATGCACCTAACTCCTCAAAGGAGATTATAGGATAAAGGTGAGGGGTATTTGCACCCTTCTACTCATACCATTTTGAGTAATTCCACATAGTACGTACACTGAGAAAATAGACCAATGAGAATACGCTATTTTTTACTGAGAATATAGTTGTAATGAATGCAACAAAAGTTGAAATTTCATCCAATTTCTAGAAACCGAAATATAAAGGGACACAATTGGCGGAAAACTAAACGAGCGATAGAGCATTGTTATGCTTCATATGGGTGTTACAAGACTAGTGAACTAACAAAGAAGCATACATATTAGGCAACTGACTCCACTTGCCATTACTCGGCTCCACCCAAACGGCCGGATACCCCTTAACATAGGTAAACAACAAGCTAGGCACAAAATATTTCTTGTTAGCAGTTTTTCGGCTAACTCATGCATGCATGAAACCGTACAGTACTGACCCATAAACCCGATGAATGAAATTTCTCTACCAATGGCAACACTTGTCGTATATACGTGTATGTATATATAACTAGCTTTATCTGAGTTCTCTGAGCTAAAAAGTGCAAAGCAAACCCTAGTTGGAGAAGAAGCGATCAGCAATGTCTAGGCTTCCGAAAGAGCTCTACTAGAGCCGATTATGTGTCCAGAAGGGTCATGTGCGAATTTTTTTCGTAGGTTATAGTGTCGAATTTTTATAACAATCGTAAAGAAAAAAGCGTCAATATTTTTTTTAATAATTTGACAAATTATAGATTTTTTTCTACACTGGACGGGTATATTAACGTGTATTTTTAAAATTAAAGAAAATTATTCAATTGGAACCTTTTATTTGTTGATGTCCACATGTAGGAATAAGAATGCGAAAATTTAAATGACATTGCATCTGTATTTAAGGGTCTTGGAAGGTAATAATAATAGCACAAATAGAAATAAAGAACAACAAAGACTCCAGCTTAGTGGATTGATGCACTAACCAACATTTGAAGAATCAGGTGTTCGAATGTCTACGAACTACAAAGTTTTTTTTTCCTCAGGCCCGGCTCTGAGCTCTACCATGACATCTTTTTAAGGTTATCTGTGAAATAATTACTCAAATGTAAGTATGTTTCCAAGACTTGGTTTGAAATAATATCTGATCCTAGTTTTGTTAAATCCCACCTTAATTTTTTTTAAGAAAAACGACTTTAGTCTCATATTCGGATATTATGATGATAGGAAAGGTCAGGTAATCATCTCCACGAGTTATCATTCATTAATATCATCAAGAAGTTTAAGTTTAAGCTCCACGGAAAATGTGTATGATAGTTCTGTTGAATTGGAGCAACCGTTCAGGTTCGAACTGTTTAAGTTCAACTCTGCTCAAGAAGTTTGGTTGAGGGGTACTTGTAATGGTTTGCTTTGCTTATGGTATGATAGTTCTTGTGAGTTCGTTCTTTGGAACCCAGCTACTGCAGAGTACAAAACACTACCTAATCCACCAAATAAGCAGGCTGGTGGTGTCCCTACTTTTGGTTATGATTATAAGATTTACGATTACATTTTTGTATTAATAAGATATGAACGTCTTGTGATGGCTGTCTATACGTTAGGATCTAATTCATGGAAAAGCATTGAAGTCGACCCTATAATTTTCTCGGTTCTGGGGATGGGGTATTTGTCAATGGAACTTGTCATTGGTTAGTTAGAACCCGAGACAATTACAAAGTTATAGTCCTTTAGATATCAGCAACGAGAAATTTGTAGAATTGCAACTACCAAAAGAACCTTCGAAGAAAAACCATTTGTTTAAGAATGTGTGGGTGTTGGAAGGGTGTCTTAGTGTTGTGAATGCAATTGGGGTTCATTCAGAAGAATGGGTAATGCAGACTTATGGAGTTCGAGAATCATGGACTAAACGTTGTGTCATTACCCATTCCAGAATTATAAAAGAAAGGTATTACTTGAGGCCGATGTGGGATTTCAAGAATGGTGAAATTTTATTAATGTCGGGCAGTAATTTAGTTTTATTTGACACGGAGCATGCAATTTCTGGGGAGCCGAAACGTCTGCGGAAAATGTCTAAAGGAATAGAGAATTATGTCCAAAGCCTAGTTTCACTCAACTCTGGTACTTATGTGAAGAAAAGAGTAAACACCAAAAGAAAAATTAATGGTAGAACCATAGAAATACGAAGAAGAAGATATTGATGATGCCTAAGAGTTGAACAACAAGGTATAAAATACTCTCAAAATACACTGTAAGAAAGACAGCTTTCCTTTGGTATCGGACTTAAAAACAACATCGTTTATGTGGTATTATGCTGTCATGTATCAGAATTTGCATTACCATTGGGGTTTATAGTTAATAGTCATTAGTAACGTTTTGTTTTGATAGGGGTCTTTCTTTGTTTTAGGTCAGTTTCTATAGGTGTAGGATCTTGGGGTCTATTAAATGTAAGTTCTTTCTTTTACTTCCTTTTACTAGGAAAATAAAGATTTATTGTTGGGTTCTTGTTCATAGGATTGAATATGATGTGTCAACAAATCTACTGTGCACTCTTAATTGTGCATAGTAAAATAGCTTGGATGGTCAATGAGTCGTAAATTGTGTAGTCCTTCGCCTGTCTAAGCCACGTACATTTGGTCTTTCGTAGTGGGGTGATAACTGATTAGCTTGCTATCTATCAATCATCAAAACAACGGACAAATATCAAATTTTTATGTAGACGGTAAATTCAATCTTGGGCCAAAATGACTACTCCATGCAAGTGACCTCTGAACAGGAAAAAACAAGTAATCTGGAGCGACTGTGTGAAGGCAAAAGACTGGCAAGGGAATTTGAGCCACAACTGCCAACTTGCAAAAAGAAGTTTATTACGGAATGAACACAATGAAAAGTAACGAAATTGTTCGGCTGTATTCATGCCTGCGGGATGCTTATTATAAATAAAATCTAAGAGGAGGTTACATTTATCGCATCGTTGAAGATTTTCTCAAATGCATTTTCCATGCACGTATTGAATAATTTGTGATTGATCAACTCTTTCTCTGCTCCCACAGCAATCCTCAGCTTTCCCATATAGCTCACCGCAGTTATAGTAAGGTTCTGCGAAAATATTTTTGGCATACAAACAAAAACTATAGTCAGCAGCTGATGGTCAGGTTAGGCGTCGCCATGACTACGCCTATGGGATTCCTGATAAAATAGATCCATTTATGCTTACAAAGACCAAGCTATGAGATGTCATTTCGGTTAGGAATATATATTTACCTGAGGAACATTTACCACCATGAAGTAAAGGCCTGTAACTGGATAATCTGCCAAAGACACTTGTTCCACTGGACCTATCATATTCGTAATCACCATGCTCGTCTTCCGTGATATACCGTGGATATATCTAGCTACTGCCTGCAATGTTAAACAAAAGCGCGTTATAATTCTTTTAAGCACTATTTTGCAGTAAATGGGGCATGAAGGTGTAAATCGAAATAACTTTCAGAGTTTAGAGTTTGCCTCTGAATCTCTAAATCTTCTCATCATCTCTAGTAAACTCCCAGCAAAAGAAACAGCAAGTGAGCTGTGAGCTCTTCTTTTCTTTAAATATTTTTGTAGCTTCTAATACAAACTGTACCGGATCATCTGTCTCTGCGTTGATAATCTCAGGAATTGGCACATGTATAAAGCCAAAATTATTACCCCATGGAGCTTTAGTATCCGGTTTTGCCATCTCTTGAACTGTTTGATAAGTATTTATTTCTCTGGTGTTGAATAACACTAACGCCGTTGAATTTGTATTCCCCGAACCCTTGCTTGATGCTTTCATGTATTGTCTAGTTCCGTAAAATATGATACTGACGATCACATCAGTAATTGTCTGCAAGGAAGAAGAAAGTCGTATTATATATCGAAAACATATGTAACGGAGCCGATAAGCTTGAGCTTACTTACCCCACCGAGTTTTGCTTTGATTTGCTTGATTCGATCGAGCGAGAACGTAACAGTAGTGATTGAAACAGGTTTAAACTCAGCGCCAAAAGTACCTGATCTGATAGGGGTGACATCATCCTCCCAAATACTGCTCTTCGCAAGACTCCATGTGAAATCTTTCACAGTATTCATGAAAACCGAGAAAAAGCCTACCAACAGTACTATTGCTCCTCTTCATGTAGCCAGCAGGTGACCGAATCTTCGGAAAAGTTAATGGAAGAGAGGGATCATCTGTTCTTTGCAAGCAACTAAACAGTGCACCCATGAGTGAGTATCTATCGCCTAAGGCATGATGAAATTTGAAAACTACTGTCCCAGCTGCATTTGTTGTTGGGTATTTGAAAATATGAATCTCCCATAATGGCTTGAACTGTGGCAACGGTTCCAAAGCTAATCGGGTTAAGTATTCTTGAAAGTAGTCATCGTGAGATTCTAACGATAAGCCATTCGGGATAGCAGGAACTTTGACGTGATCTTCAAGTTTAACGTTAACCTTCTTCCAGTACTTCCCGCCATTTCTATCTGTCACCTGATCATGAACACCATTGATTAGTTAATAGCAAATCAAATTAACAGACATATACACTGAAAGAGAGGGTGAGAGAGAACCATGATGGAAGAGAAACGTGGGTGAATGGGGAGAAAGACGCTCTTGAGTAAAGGTAAAGCTGAAGAATCATCAACGGGAACTTCAGATTCTAAAACAGCAACAATGCTAATACAAAGAGCTTTACTGTTGTAATATTGTCCGGTTGGCGAAGCTGGTTCGGTTTCTTCTTCTTGTTGTTCATCACAGATTGAGCTTTCGTGTTTAAGTTCCTCCATCGAAGTATTTGGTGTAAAGACTTTGTTTAATCTTTATAAAGATTATTTTACTATTTATAGACCGACCAAAAAATACCACAAACTTTATAAATTCTTCATTTTTCGTTTTATTCATGCATGTTTTCTTGAAGGCTATTATTGGGGCGTCACATTTCAATAGAGGAGTTTCACTTGGATATTTAGTGACCAAAAATCTGGTTATGAGGTACTCTTGATTCAATAGCAATTGTCTAAATTACTCTTCAATTAAAATTAAAATTAAAAACAGAAACCCTAATCTATTCTTCACAGTAACTCCCGCTCTTCAAACCGTAAATAGTAATCAACATCTCAATCAACCCCAACTTCATCCTCAACAACCGATTCAATCAACTGAAGATTTAGAATTTCAAACTCCTCAACAACAACCCATGGTGTATCTTAGGTATTAACCGACAAACCCATCTTTTTTTACTCGTTTTTGTGCTTAAAATAAGTTAGATTGATGAAATCGAATTGAAATTAGGGTTACAATTTGAACTGCTGAATGTGTTACGGTTAGGTTTGGATGAACTCCAAACCATAAATATATTTGCATGTGATATCGGCTCGGTTTTGTTAAAGAAATTTTCCAACCGTAATTAGTTACGGCTAGGTTCGGCTGAATTTTTCAACCGTATATTCCTTACGGTTTGTTTATCTATAGGAAAAGCTACCCGTAATTCTTCATGTAACTTTTAATAAATTTCATGTTTGATTACGGCTAGGAACTATGCATTGAGTTTCTAACCGTAACTTGTTACGGTTGGGTTCAAATTTCTTTGTGAACCGTAATCTCGTTACGGTTTGTTTTTCTCTAGGATAACCTTGCCGTAATCTTTCTACGACTGGGTTTTGTCATGTTTAATACCAGTTACGGTTTGGAGTTCATCCAAACCTAACCGTAAATAGGGGTTATGGTTGGTAACGAAGCTCAAAACCCAACCGTAACCTTCACTTTCAAGCAGCAAATTTCCATTTCTTAACGTACTTTAGCTAATTCTGAGAAAAATTGAGCTCATGGGTGATAGTTTAGAGGTATACATGTTCATTTTCAACCATTGGTTCTTCACTTTGTCGATTAGTTTCTTCAATTGGTTGAGACTGACCATCACTTTGGATTAAAACCTCTCTACCATTTAACAAATCATCCATCTCTTGGTCTCCAACATGAGGTATGTAAAACTTGTTTTCTCTATCATATAAAGATTCACCCACCTCGAATTGGTAACTGGTTTCATTCATTTTAGTTGAGTGAATCAAAATCTAGGTTTTGAAAGAAATCTCCAAAAAATTTCTTTTTTTTCTTCTCTCTAGTTTTTCTTCCCACAAAAACTTACTCCCAAAATTCACGAAGTATATAACAAATTCATTAATTTAATCATTAGCTAATCAGAACTAGTCGTAAAAACCCAAGGTGACCAAACTTGTGGTACAAAAACCCCATTCAAATGTTGGGATCCATTAAAACTCTATCTTAAACAAACAATCCTGTTATAGGGGCGGAAGGTTTCATTAGAGGGGATGAAGCATGATAATAACGTCCCTCTAGTTGGTTAGGGGGTGTCCAAATGGTATTGTAAATTGTCTAGATTCGGCGCCCCCCCCCCCCATTTTTTAACCTAAATCAAAGCTAAATTGAAAATATGTTTTCTTTCTTCTTCTCTTCTCCTCCTCCCATCAACCGTGACCTCCATTAAAACTGAAAATTTCATCGTCTTCGATTAATCGGTGATTCGAAAATTAATAAAGTGTAGTGTAATGACTTATATGGGGTATGTTTTGAAAAACCCAGTTAGGGTTTAGTTTTTTTGTTCGATTTAAGTTTAATTTCTATCAAAAATTAGGGTTTTAGATGAAAATTGAAATTCAAATTTCTGGATTTATGTGAGTTACGGTTGATTTTAACTCAATTACGAGCCGTAACAGGAGATTTTGATGTTGTTACAGTTGG
The DNA here is from genome assembly GCA_023531105.1 of Papaver atlanticum. Classification (NCBI taxonomy): domain Eukaryota; kingdom Viridiplantae; phylum Streptophyta; class Magnoliopsida; order Ranunculales; family Papaveraceae; genus Papaver; species Papaver atlanticum. Next base: position 935,227 of record JAJJMB010012081.1, read on the forward strand.
TAATAGTTCAATTACCAACCGTATGTTCTTATATCTGAGAATTTTTTTTAGTTACGTTTTTTTTTTCAACTGTAAGTTCACTTACGATTGATTTTGACACCAGAATTACGAACCGTAAATAACCCTGAAACCAGGGTTCAGAAAGGTCACCAATTACGGTTCATAACTAAAATTCGAGATGAACGGTAAATACTGTTACGGTTGGTAACCATTTTAGTTTACGAACCGTAACTAAGTTACGGTTCGTTTTGAGCATTTGGTTACCAACCGTAACTGGTTTTACGATTGGGTTTTCCCCAAATTTAACCAGTTACGGTTGGTAGTTCATCTTTTACAAACCGTAACTAAGATTTACGGTTGGTTACGAGCAAAATTCCAACCGTAATCAGCTCTGAAAATGTAAAAAAATTGAATGTTTTACGTACTTTAGATAACTTTGAGCAACAAAAAGCTAGTTGGGACTAATTAAGAAGTATACCTGGTCATTTTTTTTAAACTTTGAGCAACAAAAATCTAGGATTTCACAAATATCACAAAAGTTTTTCTTTTCTTCTCCTCTAAACTTTTTTTTCTTTTTTTAAAACTCTAAAATCTGATTTTGTTTTGATTTAGAGTTAGTTGAAGTGAAACTTAATCATTAACACTAAACTAGATTATCAATACTAAACTATGAAGGGTTAATTAGTCATTTTCAGTTTTTTTTTGGATAAGGAGCACTTGAATTACCATGTAATGACCCTTTTTGTCCTATTAGCTTCCGCCCCTATAACAGGATACAAAATTGATACAAAAACCCCAAATTTCAAAATTGGTTTCATCAAATTTTATGATGAAACCAAAATTGGTTTCATCAAATTCTATAATGTTTCATCAAATTCTTTAGGGTTTTGTGTTACTTTTGTTTTGATGGGGTTTTTATGTTACTTTTGTTTTGATGGGTTTTTTGTGGATGGATAGTGACACCTTTGGGGTTATAACTCGCGGACCGTTAGCTAATTAAATAAAATTAACATTAACTAAAAAAGGGTTGTTTAGTCATTATAAAATTATTTTAGATAAGTGGTTTTTGAAATTACTTATGGGTGGCCCATTTTTTTCCTATTAGGTGATGCCCCTCTAATGGAATGTGACTCCCCAATAATAGCTTACAGATAAAGTAACATTGGGTAGGTGATGTGAATTTTAGTTGTAGTGAAAGTGGTGAGTAAAGTTCGTTCAACTCGGGCTTGTGAAGGATTTTTTTAGAATTAAATAAAATTGTTTCAATAATAATAAGAAAATACCGAGACTCTGGATTCCACCATTGACCAATTAATTGATAAACTCTAATCAATATTCATGCAATATTCTTCTTTAAAGTGATTCTAATATTTGCCTCTAATAGATTTTTGAAGTAGAAGTTGTAATCACAAAGCATGAAACATCAAAAGTGTTAAAACCTAACATGTTCCATCAAAACAATTCACAACTACTCAATAAAAATCAATTTTTCTTTTAAGTTCTATGCAAATAATCATGTAAAATAATTGCAATAAATAATTAAAATAGAACTATACCACTTTTCATGGAACAATGGCTTCCTCCGTTGCCTCGGCTAAGGGGTTTAGCTCCTCATATTAATCGTGTTCTCAAAATACATCTTTGGTGTTCAAAAGTTGATTAAAAGAGTGAAAAGTTCTAAACAGCGGGTTCTGTAACTAATATAAGTGTTACAGAACCTATTTCTACAGAGAACCCGTTGCGAAGTGAAGATAACTGTTGGAAAAATTGTTACAAAAGGTTTAAAGTTTGAAAGTTACGGTCACAGAATCTGCGACTTTCTTTTTCTGCTGTTTATGTTCTTCTTCTTCTCTGGCCACAGCTTGCACCAGCAGAACGTGATTTCTTCCAATGATTTTTCTAGCTTCTCTAAACCAACCCTTTTATACATAGTAGAGCAAAGAAAATTCGAGAATAAACTTGGTTTTTTCCTCCACAGCAAGTTGCGATATTTCCCTTTTGATTTCTGTTTCACGTGTACTCAGTCAATCCAAGCTGTCCAAACTCCTCCCTTGATAGAAACAAGTCTTTAAGAAGAGTTTCCTTCCTCTTCTTCACGTAAGTTTTCCAAAAATAAACCAAGAAACTTTCCCAAAATAAACCGTGATATTTTTGGCAAGTTTTCGCTTCCAATTCGAGTTCTAGCCACTTTGGATCCATTCCAACACCCTTACCTTGCCTGTTAGGTTCATAGGAACAAACCCAATCAAATTCAGCCCTTTAATCTCCATAAAAATCGAACAAAAATTCATCCACAAAATCGCCTGTGTAAGGAAGAAATTCCCGCCATTTTTGTTTATTTGAAAACGTGAAGAAATTTGTCCTCCCCCTATCCAGTCTCGGTCTGTACTTAGCAGCTGCCTGAAAATGGGTTACCCCTTATCCAAAGTGAGAGTCCGAATAGCAAATGTCCTCCCAGGAGCCTTTAACAACTTTTCGAGCCAATTTTGCCGCAAAAGCCTATTTCTCCATAAACACCTACAAAGGGATAAAATACCAAAATTAGTAGAAATGGGTACTAACAGTATACACAAAAGAGATGAAAATAGACACATAAATGCGTCTATCAATAGGTACCATATCTAGAAAAATGGTTCCACATGGAGCCAATGTAGTTGACAGAATTAAATTAGAAATCCGTTCATACCAAGCGGACGTCGCTTAAATATCCAATAGGTTCTGATCAAAAAATAAAATAAAATCCAATAGGTGCCTAGTTGGGACCAATAATGAACAAATTCAATTCATCTGCATTTCTGCTAATTACAAAAACAAGTAACTGTCAGAGAAGGATCCCTTCACACTCTTATTATCACACTATCTCACACTTGGACATTATTTTTGTGAATAAAAACCAAACCGTAACGGATTTGAAGCTAATATTTTGTGGATATGTTCCTCTTACTAAGTTCTACATGCCTACCAAAAATGAGCTCATTCCGAAATATAAAACCTCACAATCTACCGATCTTAATTTTGACTGCCAGAAATCCACATGTTTCCAATGGCTCATTTTCAAAGTAGTATATGATGGTGTTATAGTCTCGGAATACGCTCATTTTCGATAGGAAAGTAGATCTATGTAATAGTAACATATCCCCAGAGTATTAGATTCAAATCCGTTACGGTTTTGTTTTAGTTCGCAAAAATGACGTCCAACGTGTGAGATAGTGTGATAATAAAAATGTGAGGGATCCCTCCATAACTACTTCGCGAGCACGTAAATTGTTTCCCGAGCACGGGCGCCAAAATAACATCAATATATATATTTTCCTAAATCGGAACATATATCAATCTAATTTCTCCTTGAGTTCCAGTTTTACTTAAATGCTTCTCATTTTTTACCATGACTTTTGAAACTTCTACGAAGAATCTTATCCCAAGCAATCCCCTAAAACAGAAAGAAGGTTTCTAAATCAATTTTGTTATCGCTATCAATAGTGATGCCATCCTGACATCTATCTCTGACAGATATCATGCATCTAATTATAGTATAAAGGTGGGTATTTGTACCCTTTCACTCATTCCATTTGGAGCAATTCTACATAGTTCATATACACTGAGAAAATAGATCTATGATAAACTGAGATACGCTATTTTCAATGCAAGACTCCAGAAATATTGAGCGTATAGGTGTTGTAATGAATGAAACAAAGGTTCGAAATCCATTCATGTTCTAAAACAGAAAATAAAGGACACAATTGACAGAAAACTAAGTGAACGATTGATAGATTATCGCGACATGCCTGCTTCATATGCGTTACAAGGCTACATGATACAAAGATCCCATATATTGAATATAATCTTGTGCGTTTGCACAGATACAACACTTGTAGTTACTTAAATACAAACTGACATGAAATTAAAGACTCATGAACTCGCAGAACTGACACTACAAATACGTATATTTAATTTGTATATATCACAGTTTCACCAACCGTTTTTTCACACCAAGCAACGTAACTTATTTCCCCAGCACCATATATATTTTCCTGAATCAATTGAATTTGGAACAGATCTTTCTGATTTCTCCCTGAGTTCCAGTTTTCACTTCAATACTACTCATTTTGACCATGGCTTTTCGGAACTCTATGTCAAATCTTATCCCTAGCAATCCCCTAAAAGTACCAGCATATTTTTGAACTACAGCACGAGTAGCATTATCACCCCAAAGTCTTTGATCCGATTCCAAAACTCCCTTTCCATCTCGAACGTTTTTGAAGAAATTCACATCGAATTTGCTTGGGCTACCGTTGTCTAATGCAACACGTTTAGTACCATCACCATTAGCAGGGCATAGAGTTTGCAGTGTAGAAGTGAATGCTTGGTTTATTGTTGGGTCTGAATTTCCTGTTGCTGTAAAATTGTATAGACGGTATCTGAAAAATAAACAATCGGTTTGCCCGATCGTATGCGCTCCTGAAAACAATTTTGAATGTTCACATTCAATATTTACACCATGTTGCGAATAGCAAAAAAAAAAAAAAAAAAAAAAAAGTTAAGAGAAGAATGAGATTGCAAATATGCTTACCAACTAGAGTGACAAGATCCTGATCATCTAAACCTTTAGCTGCAAATTTCTGCCTCTGAACTGAAATGGCATCGGCCGGAGAAGGCAAGTTTGAGGCTTCTGACGACGATGAAACTCTGCCGTCACGTCTTCCCATAGGTACTGTCCAGGTTGGGCCGTCGCTCTACAAAATTTTGAACAATCAATTAGTTTTCGCCAAAATATAAAAAAAAAATTGTATACTTCAAAGATAATTTCCATACTTTTCATGTACCTGCAGTTGCGTAAGTGCATATGCATGTAACTACTTACCAGGTCAACAGAATCACGAGCTGCCAAGGCCAATATATCAGCACAAGACACAACACCAGGACACTGACTCTCGAGTTGTTTTTTGGCATCCTCAATCACTTCAAAACCTCTCAGCCCGAGGTTTGGCAACGCATTCCTTTCCGCGGAAGATCCAGTTATCAGAACTGAACCATCGCAACCCTGGTATGAAGATCAATAAAGACATTAATTAAGGAAAACTCATGCATGATACGGAAACATGTTAATGGCAGCTTAGGTGCATCAATGAACAATAATCTAGCTGATTAAGTGAAACCCATGGATGTTGATTATATATATACCTGAACGAAACAGTCGTGGAAATGCAACCTAAGCAAAGCAGGTGCAATGGTAGGATCAGACTTGAAATGAGTTTCAACACTAGACCTGACTATTGACTCAACTTTCGGGCAACTAGTAGAATAAAAATCTGGTTTTAAATCTCCTTGAGCTTGTACTGACAAACCCACCATCATTAGAGACAAAACCACGACAATGGATGCCATTGCCATGAAAAAGAAGTTTACCAATTCTTGCTTGAACTATTTTTTTTTCTATCTTTTCAGTAGCAGTTGTAGTGCTGTAGTGTAATAAGCACTTGTACTTGGTCTGTTATTTATACTTGAGTTTTTCAGTATGAATTCGGTTTGACTCCACTGCAATATGGATACTGTATTTCTAGTGGAGATGTGAAGCCATATTTTTTTGACTTTCATGTTTGAGTGTGATGAGTAATGCTTTTTCAAATCATTATATTCTTTTTTTTTTCTTTTGATGAATTTGAGGTGGATTTCACTTTGAATTTTTAAATATTTGTTACTAGTACTTGTTTTTGAAATGAACTTTGCAGGGATTATGAATAATGGCAGCCACAATGGAAGTATCCAGTGTGTCTTTCGTTTATTCCTTTCTTTTATCTTTCTCTTTACTCCACTAGTTTTTTCTTCTTCTTTTTTTCTCTTTTTTGATGTTCTTTTGTTCCACTGGCTTATACGCGTCAAATTGTACTCATGTATCTCCTAAGGAGCTTTGCTCAAGGACGGATCCAAATACAGATAAGTGAAGTCATTTGCTCCCACTTATCAACTGATTCTAAATTTTCCCAAGCCTATACTTATAAACTTCTCCTTACTTATAAATTTACACTTTCATCTTCTGTTTTCGGTACCCTCTTATACATAAAATCCTGGTTTCGCCACCAGCACCCTCAAGTGGACTTATGGTCAAAGGGAATTGACCATATCAATGGCTTATAACTGTCTCACTGTTTTGCCTAGCCATTTTTGCAAGATGCCTGATGATTAGATTATGAGTCATGGCAATGTGAAGTGTGAACAGAAGAAAAATCAGAAAAGCTACCCCGCGTGAGCTCCACTTGGGGACACCCCAAAAGAGATCATAGGTGCAAACTGCGAAGGAACTTCTTTTTATCACGTTTTTTATAAAGAAATTGAGAGAGAAAAATCACCTAAGTTTTGGTTTTTACTTAAAGTTCAAGTGCAGAGTTGGTGACTTCTGAGCATGAGCAAAAAAACACTATCTTAAAATTCTGTATTAAGAGCTTAAAACGTTTCTAACCTAATTTAATCCCACTAATCCACCACTAACTAACTATGTGTGAATCATTTCAGTGGACACTATTATAGTACTATTAATATACAACCCTGTGTTTAGGTACCAACTTAAGTAAAAAGTAGCTCAAAATAAAGGATGTCTGTTTCTATTTCTTGTGAATTCTTACCAACAATATGAAGCCAGAAGTCTGTGAAACCTGCATAGTAATATGGCATGATGTCGACAACAATACGCATTTGGGCAATTTCTATGACCAAATTTTAATTCAATCAATTAGCTGCAGACAGTAAAGGTTTTTGAAGCATAATTAGGTACACACAGCTCACCATTAACAACAACGCAAAGGTTTTTAAATATCGATAAAATCAACAACAAAATTGCCTTTCTTTTTTTCTTTTTTGAGCGAGAATTAGCAAAGTTCACTAAAAATCCAACCATTTCTTGAAGTAAACACAAGTGGTGGGAGAGATGATTCCATCAGGTGTGCACTCATTCAGACGAGGACAAACTCCGCAAGGAATTGAAGCCAACGCCCCTGTTTTTGGAAGCGCTCTCTTATTTGAGCATTGGTAGCATTCTTCTCCCATTGGAATTTTTGCGAAGACCCCTTTACCAGTACTTTTTGACTCCACAATCTTCTTGTCCAAAATCAGACTCTGCAAAAGATCTTCAATTTGCTTACCAGTAAACTTAACCCCCTCCTTGAATACTCCAGAGTTGTTGACAGCTTCAGTAATCTCCCCAACTGTTGCAACCTTCATTCTAGAGATAAACTTGAAACACACAAATTTTGCATCCTCAATGAGTTGTGTCTCTAGTTTCCCTTCTTTATCATACCATGCACCACCCGTGAGTTCATCCGAGGGTTTGAAGTCAGAACCCATTAACATTTTTTTCCCTTTGTTCTGTATGTTAACAACCTCTTTTATCAGTCCTTTGTCCTTGAGAGATTTGATAGACTTGTTAACAACGGTGTCAGGAATTACTTTGATTTTATACTTTATGTCCCTCGTCCATATTCCCGTATCTTCTGTACTTATGATAAGGTCATAGATTGTGCGCTCAGCCTCACTGAGCTTCGGGGTATCAGCTCGTTTTCTTTTGAGAGACAGTGAACTTTCTGCTACTCGTCCCATTTCTGTTAAAAGAAACACGTCCTAATAATTATTATTTCTGTTACAGCACGCAGTTAAAAAGTGATTCTTATAAATACAGCAAAAAACTGCAAATGAATAAAAAAAAAATCTGACGTTCTGACTTCAGCTAAAATCCTGCTTGGTATGCAGTTCATGTTTGAATTCTGCAAACCTACAATTTAACACCAACTACATGGAAATGCAAAGGGAAGTATCTAAAGGAAAATCTTGCTGACTCTGAGCATAGCCTCATTCCCGAGTCACCAATCAGACAAAAAAGAAACAGAAGTACCAAATTATCACTTATATGGGGATCAATTATTTCTAGAAGATATACTAGTTAATCTGCCTCCAGATTACGACCACGAACTCTAAATTCAATTTGATGAAATTCCCAAAATATGAACTTCAAGTTCTTAATTCTGCAAATACACGAGTATGAACTATGAACCACATGTATGTTGAGATATATCTGAAGCTAACTTAGATTTCATACACGCTGTATATATGTACAACTTACTAAAACAACAATGACTAGCCATGTCATGAATTCCCAATTTTTCACATTTTAATATGTGAACCATAACGGTACTTTTGTGCGAAAAATGGCAACTCAAGTAGACAACCCGACACCTTAATACCAGATGCACATTCTAATCAGAGAATTTAAAAGAGAAAAGTTCACTTATAATTTCTTTCATAAGAACCATAAACAGTTCATAAGAGTTACGTAGATGGCTAGAGAAAAGATCAATGCAAATAGAATTTATAAACTTTTGCCATCACTTAGAGGCAAACGGATGGATGCATGGCCACAATCATCTGCAAATGTCATATCAAGCAGCAGGGCCTAAGTGTATTCTAATGTCATAAAGAAGGATCAGTGTTGGCAAGTACAGATAAAATTTATGCACATTTGAGCTAGGTTTTAGTAGTTACTATTAACCTTTTTATGGGCTTATGCAGGTTTCCTGATTCTCATCTCCCTACAGATCTAATCATACAAGTGGAACAGATCAGTATGTGCACAAGGTATTGTATACTAGGAAAGATGTGGTTTACCAACCATTAAACCCATTGGTTCTGGAAGTAGATCTAATTATGAGCCATTTTAATTGCAATATCAGCATATTTAACCCTCGCTATCACATAGACCGAAAGCATCCAGCTGCTGGATGCTTAGCTGAACCTAACTGGCTACTCAATGTTCTACATCCACTTATTTACGTTTTATTTGATAGTTATGAGGAATCATAAATGATATTTAGACACAAAATTGATAGTTTAACCATGATGTTTAACCAGGGTATGAAACTATACAGAAAAGTTCAACAACAGTTACATCAAGCTGTCGATGAATTCATAGTTGTTAAATGTATCAAGCCATTCAGTATGGTTTAGTATGCAGTATACCCTGATATCCCGATGTGAGTACTTGAGTCAGATCAACGTTCAGACTCCAGACTCGGATTTCAGCTATGATCTAAAGCTTGATAACTTCCCTGGTGGATCAGATACGTTCAAGACTGTTATAAAGTTTTGTTATGGTCTGTCTCCAGAACGAACTCCGACAAATCTAGCTCCATTTAAGATGAGCATCTGAAAATTACGACGAAGGAAACTTAATGCTTTTGTCACAATTGAAGTTCTATCTCCCTGGAAAGGCACAATAACAGTTCTCAAATCCTGTGAATTTCTTTCTCCATGGGAGGAAAATCTCCAGATTGTCAGAAGATGTTGTGATTCTACAACATGGATGGTCTCAAGTTCATCAAAAAGTGGTGATAATGAAGGGTGGTGGTTTGATGATGTTTTGACTCTTCATATTGAACATTTTGTTCCTATTATAACAGGAATCAGGGTAAACGGACTGGAAACGGAAATTCTAAACAACCCAAAAGGTCCAGTACCAAAATGCGATTTGGAGTTCATGGTTTACAATGTTACCATGATTATCCAATCCTACCGATATGTGATAAAAGAATTTCAAAGTTATGTTATTGGTATTTGTTAGTTGCTAATTTGATCATGGCTATGTGCATTATTATTGATTATATAATTTGATACGATTGTTCAGGTAGGTGAAAATCAAATGAGTGGCATAAAAAGTTCTCATTCAGGAATTCCATCAAACACACTGAAAACAAAACCAATTCTTAAAATACATCTAACTTGACTGTGAAAACCCTAACCATGTCTAAGAAATTGTAATAAGAAAACAGAATCATACCTTTGGAATCTTTCGTATCACCGAAAAGATGAGCAAAGGAAGCGCTTTTATAAGTCTAGTGAAGTGAAAGATGCGGGAGGAAGAAGAAGAACTTTGGGGTTTCTGTTTCTCAAGTAACACTAAAAATGAGTTTGGAATGTTGTCTGGTGTTTCTGTCGGGCGTTGGCTAAGAAGGGTTTGTTTTAGTTAAGAGAGCGTTTGGATGCACCAGTAAAAAGAAAATACTTTTCGAGTCGATTAAGTTAGAAAAGTCGTAACTTAGTTTGAGAACCGAATTTAAAGGTAGAAATTAATCCTAGAAATCAGAAGTAAAATTAATTTATTTCCAGAAAGTTGACTTTAATTCTAAAAATTATTTTGAAATTATATATCCAGACTAGCTTTAACTTCGTAAGTTTTAACTGGCATCTGAACAAATTATAAGTCATTCTTAACGGGTTATAAGTCATTCTCAAAAAAATTAGAAGCTTCACAAAATGTTTTGCTTTTAGAAGTCATTTTAAAATTGTGTTGCAAAACTAATTTATGGCCTTTTGAGCTCTAAAAATCAAAAAGTTAAATACGTTAAATACTTTTTGTGAAGCAATTTTTTTGCTTTTAGCTTCTAAACAACGGAGACTTTCTACCAATAAAAAGTTTACAATTGATTTATGGGTGTAAATCAACCTCGCAGCGCTGATAAGGTGCACTTCATGTACAAGCTCGAAACAAAATTGTCATATTTTCTTTCTTTTTTTTTGAGTAAGAATTAGCAAAGTTCACTATTATTTTTTTTGCTTAATCAATTAATTTTATTACTCAATTATTGAAAAAATACACGGCTAAAGCCCAACTAAAAATACTCAAAACATAAAAATGAAAAATGAAAATAACTCAACTAGACTTTAAGCCCATAAGCCCATATACTAACAAAACCTATAGTAAATTCTGTCAGGAGATTCCATTGCAAATATAAAAACTGGTTTGGCTATGAAGATCTGACTAGTGCCCCTCTCCAAACCTGCACCTTTCTTAGCAAGAGAATAAGTTGAGAAATTTATTTTTCTCAGGCTATGTACAAATTGAATCCTTAGAAGGAGTTCCTTTATTCTGTTCCATATTGTCTGACAGATCCATGGTAAACTCCCAGAAGTATATGCTTGTATTGCTGCATTGGAGTAAGAGTTTATGCAGATATTCAACTTATTGTTTTGCACTGCCCACTCTGCAGCTCCAATAATGGCCATGACTTCAACAATGAAATTAGTTGCAATTCCCAAACCTCTAGCTTCAGCATATATAAATTCACCTTGATCACCTCTGCAAATAAAGCCATACCCAGCTGCCCCTGGATTTCCTCTAGAAGCACCATCACAGCATATCAATGTTTGGTTTATCTCAGGGAGTTTAAATCTGATTTCCACAATCTTCTGCATTTTTATTGGAGGATTCTTTACTTCAAAGAATTTGAAAATCATATAATCATAGCTGCAATCCCACATTGAACTTTTCATTCTTATTGTACAATCCTTTGTATACTGTTTTATTCTCAGCTTGAACCTTCCTAAATCCACTTTGTCATCTTCATAACATATTCTGTTTCTTAAAAACCATAGCTTCATCATTGTTATTGAAGCAGCTAATAACCATATTCTTTAACAACACCACTTTTATGTTTAGCAAAATTCTTCACATCTTCATAAGATATAGGATTACAAAATAGAAAGACATCACCCAGCCACTTCCAAATCAATTGACTGAAGTTACAGTGCCACAGAATGTGTTCAAGATTCTAAGTATTTTCCTTACAAATATAGCATTTTGAAGCAAGACTGAAACCTTTTCTTTGCATCTTTTCATCTGTTGCACATATTCCCCTCACCAACTTCCATATGTTACTTGCAGTTGAGGGATGGAGTACAGGATGCCATACATATTTGTCCCATTTAACTTTATTATAATGTAATCTGATTAGTTCAACAGCAGATGAAATTGTGAACTTACCTGACAATGTGCCATTCCAAATCCTTGTATCCTCCTGCCTTGAGATAACTGGTAGCTCTTCTATCTGAAAATATTGAAGTAATCTTGGAGATATGAGCCATTCCCCATCCACTATTAGCTCAGACACTTTCATGTTTTTATTTTGTAGAATGAAATCATCATTAGGAAAAAGTTTAATAAGAGATTTTTCTTTAACCCATGCATCTTTCCATACTGAGATTTGTTCTCCAGCTCCTATAATCCATCTTGTGTTTTGTTTAACATCTTCCATAACCCATTTTAAACCAGGCCAAATTGAGGACTTCTTGTAACCTGAGATCCAGTCTCCATTTAAAGTGCAGAACTTTTCTCTCATAAATCTAGCCCATTCAGTTGTTGAAACCTGAATTTTCCATACTAACTTCATAAGTAGAGATTTGTTTATCACCTCCAATCTCCTTTTATGCCCAATCCTTCTTCCTCCATTGGTGTATAAGTTTCTTCCCATTTTAGAGTTACACACTTTCTCTCATATGGATCACCAGTCCATAAAAAAATTCTTATGAGTCTTTCACAAATCTTAATTACACTCATTGGCCACTTATACACAGACATGTTATATATTGGTATGCTACATAAGATTGACTTAATTAGAGTAAGACTATCTTTGAAAGACAGCATCTTACCAATCCAGCTAGCCAGTCTGTTTTGCAACATTTCAACTACTCCCCACAAAGTACTTGATTTTACCCTTCCAGGTTGCAAAATAACTCCTAGGTATTTATCAGGAAAATTGGATAAACTCATCTGACATTCATTTGCAATTTGTTGTTTCCTTGCTTCACTTACTCCACCAACAAACAGTTTGCTCTTCAGTTGATTAACTACTTGACCAGAGGATGATTGATAATCATGAAGTAGTTTAAAAACCTTTTGAATATTCTTCTTGTGACCATTAAAGAATAGAAAGACATCATCTGCAAAAAGAATGTGTGTAGGGTGAACTCCTCTGAAATTTACCATTGGCATTATCTGATTTTCCTCCACCATTTTAGTTAAAGTCCTACTTAGAACATCTTTAGCTAGAATAAATAAGATTGGTGACAAAGGATCACCTTGTCTCAATCCTCTGCTCACTTCAAAGAAACCAACTGGTCCACCATTTACTAATATAGATATTCTTGCTGAAACAAACAGTTGATGCAACCATTTAACACAGTTTTGAGAGAAACCATATTTTATCATAACTTCAAATAGAAATTCCCAACTTAGAGAATCATATGCCTGTGTAATATCCAGTTTAAGTCCTACATTACCTCCTCTCCTCTTTGTATCAAGTTCACTAATCATCTCAGATGCCAGAACAATTTTTTCCTATATGCATCTACCTTTCAAGAATGCACCTTGCTTCTCAGAAATAATCTTCCCCATCAAACTATACATTCCTGTTGTCAGAATCTTTGTGAAAATTTTAAAACTGAAGTTACTGAGACCTATAGGTCTAAATTGGTTAGGTCTTCTAGCACCTTTAACTTTTGGGAGTAAGAATAACAAACTAGAATTTAAACCTCTTGGAATGAAGCCTCTTGTCCAGCAATATCTTATAGCATTAATAACACCTTCCCCTATTATCTCCCATGCATATCTGTAGAAAAAATCAGGGAATCCATCAGGGCCAGGAGCACTATTTGGATTCATTGAGAAAATTGCTTCCTTGATCTCTTGTGCAGAAGGAGTTGCTTCTAGCATTCTGTTTTCATCTGAAGTCACCACTTCAGGTATAGCATCAAAAATTCCATCAATGAAAGTTGTTTCTGTAAATTTAAATTTGTATTTAAAATAATTCTATAAAGAGCAAGAAATCATACTCTAATCAGTAATGATAGTACCAGAATCATCTTCTAGCTCTGTTATAGCATTAGCAGTTTGTCTCATTTTTATGGAAGTATGAAAGAAACTAGTATTGGCAGAACCTTCTTTTAACTAGAGTTCTCTTGATTTTTGGTGAAGAATGGACTGTTGCTGTTGAGACAAGATTTCCTATTTTCCTTTAGCCAACACTAAATTATTTAATAAACTAATATTACTTGGATCTTTATCTGAAATGATAATAGCATTAAGAACCTCCTTTTCAGCTTCAGCCAATTTAATTCTAACATCTCCAAATGTATTCCAATTCCACTCCTTTATTTTGATTTTCAGTTTCTTCAATTTTTGCATAAACACAAAAACAGGGTTTCCATTCAGTTCCTCATTCCACACCTCCTGAATTAAGTTCTTGAAATCCTCTTGTTCAAGCCAAACTTTTAACATTCTAAAGGGAACATTACTTGGTTTGGAAACTAATGCACAAGAACCCAAAAGTGGACTATGATCTGAAACACTTCTTACACCCACTTTATAACTCCAATCTGGATATTTCTCAAGCCATTTTAAATTATATAAGGCTCTATCCAAAGTACAAATAATCCTCTTACCACCTGCTCTATTGTTACTCCAAGTATATTGTAACCCTGAAGTTGGAGATTGAATTAAGCAACAAGTGTTAATAACTTCATGAAAATCTTGCATTGCTACCCTGAGAGGAGCTCTTCCACCTTTCTTCTCTTCAACACTCAAAACAGTATTAAAATCACCTATTAAAAGCCATGGTAAATCCAAAGTACTGACATATTCCAATTCATACCATAAAGTTCTTCTATCAACCGTAAGTGAAGCAGCATGTATCCCTGATACTAAGATTCCTCCAACATTCACAGTGATTACTTGCTTTGTTATGGAAACAACTGTAGGTGCAGTGATTGAGGCATTCCAGAACATCCAAATATTACCCTTTTCACCATTTACTGAATTATGAATTAATTTGTGATGCATACCAACCAACTTCAAACTTTTACAATCTTTTGAATTCCATCTAATTTTTGGCTCAACCACAATAACTAAAGTAGGACTAAATTTTTTACCTAAACTTCTTAACTTATTTTTGGCTCTAAGTCTCCTTAAGCCTCTTATATTCCAAAAAAGAACCTTCATTTGGAGTTATGAGATTGAGAAGCAGAAGGACTTCTCACCCCTTTTTTCTCTTTCACTAAATTTTGAGTATTTTGCTTTCTTGTTGTAATCATACTGAATTTTTTTGGCTTAATTATTTTCTTCACCACTTCTTGTATACCCACTTCCTTTTCAGGTTCCACATTAACAACATTAAAAATTGAAGTACTACTAGATGCTACATGCAGTAACTTATTCACACTTAAAGGAGGAAATTCTTCATTAACTAAATCTTGAAGCAGATGAAATTTACCTGTATTATTACTTGCATGGTCCATACTTTTTTCAGCATCCTTCTCCAAGGGAGTAATTATAGAATCAACAACTGCATCTTCATTACAATTTTCAGCTTCAGTATCCTTTGACATTTGAAGTGTTGGAGTATTAGAAATGTCAAAACCAATTGGTTGCATAACCTTTTTCTCCTTCTGTTTCCAGATTTTCTTTTTAACAATAACAGGATTACCACCACCAACATCTTGTTGTAATGGATCATTTCTCAACACTATACATTCAGTAACTAAATGACCAACCACCTTGCAATGGCTACAAAAACTTGGCAATTTTGGAATTTGCACTTCTTGTTCAAAGCTGCCATACTTAGATTTAACCAAAACATGATGTGGAACGGTATGTGCTAAGTCTACTTCAACAAGAACACTAGCATAATAACCTACTTCCCTTTTTAAGACTTGTTTCATCTACCTTTATAGCTCTTCCAATTGCATCACCTAAAGACATTAGGATTTTTTCTTTCCAGTATTCAATACCTAACCCAGGAAAATTTACCCATACAAAAGCTGTAGTAGATTTTTGAGCAGCAGGATTAAAATTAGGTTCCCAGAGTCTCAATTTAAGAATTTGTGAATCAATTTTCCAAAATCCATTCCAAATATACTTCATTAGCAAGTTTGATGATGAAAAAACCTTTGCCAAGAGGAATCAGTTGGTAATTACCTGTTGTTTTCCATTGTTTTCTCAAAGCTTCTTCAGCAGTTGCAAACTTCATCTTAACAAAATCCAATCTCCCAATTAAACTGAACTTCCACTCATTCAGACTTTCATCAATATCTTCATCAGGAATATATAATGATGGAACTACAGATGGAATTTCACTCTCAACACTCTTCTCTCTTAGATCATAAGAAAAGAAACTAAAATTATTGTTGTTCATCTGCGATCCAGTTTCCATGGTTGATAAGAAACGAGAAATCAATCAAAGAAACAGATTCAGACAAGGAACACAGAAGAAAATACCACCCATCATTGAAAACTAATTGTTGAATTCACCTGAATTAATGAAGAAAGAGATCGAAAATCAGATTCAGAAAACGAAAAAATTAACTGAGTTTGTCGCCCGATTCTCAGAGCGTGACTCAGCCCGATTCTCCGTATGGGTATCGTTCGCAAAGTTCACTAAAAATCAAACCATTTCTTGAAGTAAACACAAGTGGTGGGAGAGATGATTCCATCAGGTGTGCACTCATTCAAACGAGGACAAACTCCGCAAGGAATTGAAGCCAACGCCCCTGTTTTAGGAAGCCCTCTCTTAGGTGCACATCGGTAGCATTGTTCGCCCAGTGGAATTTTAGCGAAGTCCCCTTTACCAGTAGTTTGCGCCTCCACAATCTCCTTGTCCAGAATCAGACTCTCCATAAGTCCTTCGATTTCCTGACCAGTAAACTTCTTTCTAAATAGGTCTTCACCGTCGAAAGTTATATTGTTCAGATATTCAGTAATCTCCACAACTGTTGCAGCCTTCGATTTAGAGATAAAACTTCAAACACACTAATGTTGCCTTATCAATAAGATCTGTATCTAGTTTCCCTACCTCATTGTACCATACACCACCAGCGACGTCAACTGAGGGTTCAAAGCTATTTCCCATAAGATGTTTCTTTTTGTTCTGAATGCTAACAACCTCTTTTATCAGTTCTTTGTCCTTGAGAGATTTGATAGACTTGTTAAGAGCATTGGTAGTAATTAGTTTAACTTTATATTTTACTTCCGTCGTCGCTATTCCCCTGCCTTCTGTACTTAAGATAAGGTCATAAATTTTGCGCTCATCCTCACTGAGCTTCAGATTATCAGCTCGTTTTCTTTTGAGAGCCGGTGAACTTTCTGCTACTCTACCCATTTCTGTCAAAAGTAACGAGTCATTAGAATTGTTATATATATTGCACGCAATTATAATTGTGATTCTTATAAATACAGAAAAAAATGCAGATGAATGATGCTTCACTTAGTAATTCAAATAAAACTATTTCTCACTCGGTTCGACTGAGATTCTGCTTGGTATGCAGTTCATGTTAGCATACTGCAGCCTTGCTGAGGTGCAAAAAAAAAAATACAATTTATCACTCACTCATGGGGATCAATTATTTCTAAACTAGTCAGTCTGCCTCCAGATTACGACTACAAACTCCAAATTCAATTTATTGGATTTCCAAAATATGAACAAGTCAGAGGTGGGTGCTAATATTGATTTTCTATAGCTAATACTAGCTGAATGGGGAATACAAAGTGCCAACACCACCTTTAACGAGTGGGCAGACTATATGCCTAAAGCCCTAAACACTCATTCTGCAACTCTCGTGAAGTTAAAACAGGTGTTAGTCCAGAATTCGTATCGAAAAACAATTATTTAAACACACTTGAATTCAGAATATGAGTTTCATCTCAAACAGGGGCGGTCTTTCGATTGTTTTGGTAGGTGAAAACAATCGAAATAGCATCATTCAGGAATTCTATCGAACACAATAAAAATAAAACAACCTATAACCATGTCTAAGAAATTGTAGTCCAAAGCAGAATCATACCTTTGGAATCTCTTCGTATCACCGAAAAGATGAAAAACGAACCGCCTTAATTTGGAAGAGTAGGAAAGTGAAAGATGCTGGAAGCCTGGAAGAGAGTTTGTTTGGGTTCTATTTATGGTTTTACAAGTAGACGGTAAAAACTAGGTTTGGAATGTTGTTGGGTGGGCTTCGTTCCTCAATTTCCAAATATAAATCAAGAACGATGTTTGGACTACCCCAAAACATTGGGGGACTATTTTGTGATAGAAATGTCTACCCTATATTTATAAGAGGTGTCCTAAAGTGTGGAAATGACTAACCTACCCTTAACCTAATTTAATTTAAAACAAACCTAATAACCACCTATATATATATATAACCACCACCTCCTCCCACCACCGCCGCCCAGCACCTACCACCTCCAACTACTACCACCACCAACCACCACAACCTCTATGTATATAGCTTAATTTAAATTATTAACGAAGATATTCTCACAAACCCATTACTTGTCATTCGTTTTTGGTTGAAGAAATGAGAAGTAATCATCAAAATGAGTTGAAAATGAAAGTTGTAGAGAGAAGTTCGGCTAGGAATTATGTGAAACAGTTTGTCGAACTAGCCGAACTCAGCTTTAATGGAGTTTTTTCTTTCAGAAAAAAGTTCGGTTACCTTGCAAAAAAAAAAATCCCAGTCGAACTTTTAGTTCGGTTACGTCGCAACTTTTTTTCGTTTTTTTCCTA
Organism: Papaver atlanticum; assembly: GCA_023531105.1. NCBI lineage: Eukaryota > Viridiplantae > Streptophyta > Magnoliopsida > Ranunculales > Papaveraceae > Papaver > Papaver atlanticum. The sequence continues at coordinate 953,601 of JAJJMB010012081.1, forward strand.
ACCGAATTTTTAGTTCAGTTTTGTCTCAATTTTTTTCTACTAACCGAACTTTTTTCTGAAAACCAATATATTGAGTTCGGTTACGTCGAGAGAAAAAATTCCAGCCGAACTTTTAGTTCGGTTACGTCGTAACTTTCTTTTTCCTAGCCGAACTTTTCTCTGAAAGCAAAAACTCCATTAAAGCTGAGTTCGGCTACCTGTGTCTTCAGAACCATTAGCCGAACTACACTTGCAGATGAGTTCGGCTACCTGTTCTTCAGATGTCGTAGCCGAACTTCATTTCCATGGTCGAAATCAGTTTATAAATTTCTCATTTTTTCGAAAGTTTTTGTCAATTCAAGCAACATTAACTAACTTTGAAGTATACCTAAGTACCCAAAACCCTCATTTCGAAATCAACCATCTTAAAAACCGAACTACAAGTTTGGTGTTGACAGATCAAAGTTCGGCTACCACATAGAAACTGCGAAGTAACCGAACTATATTTTATCAAAGTTCGGTTACCTATATAAATTTATCGACTAAACCGAACTCAAAATTTTCATATAAATAAGGAGTTCGGTTACGGGTTTTTTTTTTTTTGCGAGCTTACCGAACTACATAGTTCGGTTACCTAAAAAATCCTAATTGGCCGAACTGTTCTTCATATTGAAAGTTCGGTTACCAAAATCTAGGGTTTTCAAAATTTCTCCTAGCCGAAATCTCTACTGTAACGACCATTTTCAATGGTTTTTGATGATTTCTAATCGATTTTTTCAACAAAAAACGATTCAAAGGAATGGGTATGAAGGAAATTACCTGCGGATTTTCATTTTAATCGAATCGGACTTCTTGGTTGATGTTGGAGAAGAAGAAGAAGAAGAAGAAGAAGGAGGAGGAGGAGGAGGAAATTAACTAATTTAATTACCAAGGGTAAATTTGGTATTAAAAAAATATTAGATAAGGGGTGACCCAAAATTACTTCAAATATCCACCCCCAAATTAGAAGAGTAGTCCCCCACTGTTTTGGGCTAGTCCCCAAAACATCGTTCTAAATCAAGCACACACGCACTCTGCCGGATATGCCTCCATAAAGTCCACAAGGCCCAGTTAGTATTTGACTTGTCAGTCTTGTGGAACTGACAGCCTATCCTCTTGTTCAGTTACCACCTCCAACTGCCGGCCATCTCCCTTGCGATTCTCTTTAACACTGTCATTCATCACTCCCTGTAGCTCATTCACAGTCCATACAACCCATTGCTCCATTCATCTCTTGCTTCAGTTTAGCTACACATGCCAAGGAATAAAAACCATTACCTGTCTGAGCAACACTTCTTCTCTGCCATCTTTCAGCTTAAGCCATTCTCAATTTCAATGCACAACTCTCTCAGTACCTCCAACTATCAAACCATTTCAGGCCTTCTTATCATCACCATCATTACATCCTGCCATTCCTGATCCTGCAGTTCATCTCAACCAATATTAACAGCACATGAATCTTCTACAGCTTAGTAATCTACTGCAATTACTCCAAACAACAACTAGCAACAGCACCTTTACCCTTCTTTGCTCATGATACTCCAGACATACTTCAACAGCAGCTGCACAACCAACTTTCTGTGCCAACAGTTCAGCTCATGCCTGCTCTGACTATCCCTGGCCATTGCAAACTCTTACTGCAACCATCTCTAGCTCTCAATGCAATCCCTAAGCATTCATCTATTCCGTCTGCATCATTCTTCAAACCTCATTTACTTCAACACCTCTCAATCCTTGTCCAGACACAGCATCACTACAGACCATTCCATCTCAGACACTCAAGCAGCAACACCTGCTTTCTTCCATATCAATCATCAAACTCAACAGAACCATTACAAACTCATCTCTCTTTCTTCCATGCAGTATCGATTCCAGAAACCCATTTTTCATAACCCCATTAAAACCCAGGAAAGCAGTTCAGCTCCAGAATACCCCAACTTCAACTTCTTCTGTAAATTCCATCATCATCTTCTTCCTCTTAGTTTAATTCCTCTCATTCTCCTATTATTTCATTCGGTTTCAAGATCAAACCCATTTGAATACTGCCCTAATTCTGCATCTGAGCTTGAATTTCTGCTCAATCTTGTTGGTCTTCACAAATAGAACCCACCATTGATGATAATCAACTACAGGAAACTCCATTCCCACTGACTTTGAGCAACAGCTCAACATTTCTGTTCTAATTTCTCGGATCGGAAATTCTGCAACTAACCCATGGTGGGCGACGGTGGTGAATTTGGTGCAACAGTGAAAGAGGGAGAGGAGGAAACGAAGAAAACTGAAAATATCATCGATCGAAGGTTTAGGTTATAATTTGGGACATGATCTAGGCGCCCACTGTTTAGATAAGGGCCACCTGACCTGTCAGTTTTGGGAACTTGACAATCCATCGATGCCCAGTGCCTCCGAGTGAAGCCTTCAGCTCCTATTTCTCCTCTTTTTCTCCATATGACTTTAAAAGACCTAATAAAATTCAAAACGAACATAAGATACATGATTTACACATGAAATAACAAAGAAAGCATAAACAATAGATAGTAAATCAAGGTGTTTATGACACCTATCAGTTCCCAATGACCAATTGAAAAATAAGCATTTACTCTACTAAGAAGTTGATTGTGCTACTTGAATTTTCCTTGAAATAATCTTATATTGCCCTCGTTTCAAACTGTCCACCAGATTTCAAAAGGAATCTTCTTGTTCCACTCCCATAAATTAGCTCTGACATCTTCACTAAAGACCCAAACTAGATTGAAAGTGTTGAAAAAAAAGTTTCACAACTTCTTAGTTTCAGAACAATTGAAAAACAAGTAAGAGTTTGATTTTGCAGCTTTCATGCATAAGGTGCACCCATTTATAACAAACAACATTCCTCAAAGTATCCATAGTATGAGCTACTTTGTAACATAAGGTCCAAATGAAGAAAATCACCTTTTAAGGGATTCTTGGATCAAACCATCATATTAAATGACATTATAGAAAGACTTTACTAAGAAAGTATTACCTGATATCCAAGAGAAAAATAATCACTGATTTCAGTAAGTACGTGCATGAAAATTGACTAGCTGTCACAAATGGCTAATCACATCAACTTCTTCCTCGCTAAGGGTTCTGGAGAAGTTAAAATCCCATGCACCATTAGAGAGGAATACCATGTCTTTTATGGAAGATTGTTTGTTTCTTGAGAGATTGTATAGAGAAGGAAATAAGGACAACGATTGATTCCCTATCCAGTTATATTTCCAGGAAAAAAAACTTTATTTTCACTTTGGAACTGAACTGAATAATTATATTTGATATTTTCTTTGGAGTTTAGAATGTCAATCCTAAGACTTTGAGGTCTCATTAGGCAATAAGCATTCTCGTTACCATCAAATTTATGTAGAATTAATTATAGATCTCCGTAAAGAATTTTTCTCCTTCACATATCTCTAGCACCATTTGGCATGTAGAGATGTTTTAATCAGTCTTAAATTTTATATGCTTACACCTCCACCTTATTTAGGTAAGCTAACTCTCTTCCAAGCAACCTAACCTCTCTTCTTGACAAAGGAATCTTCTCATAATGCCATTCATATGTTTCTCAACACTTCCAGGAATATGGAGCAACAAAAGATACTAAATTGAAAGAGAACATAACACACTCTTAATGACCATCAACCTTCCACTTTTAGTTAGATATCTTCCCTGCCAAGTACCAAGTCTCTATTGAAATCTTTGAAAAATTACTTCCCAAATAGAAATAGATTTAGATTTACTCCATCAAGGAATTCCCGGATAATTTAAAGAAAAAATGAGTAATTGAGGAACCATAAATCCTTGCACATGACTCAGTAAATTGAGTATTTCTTACTCCCACTATTGCTGACTTCTTGAAACTAACCTTCAATCCCGAAACCATTTGAAAATCAATCAACATTTTTTTAAGCCTGTGACTTTGTAGCATCCCCAAAAAAATCCAGCTACTTAGATATTTACAGACCCTTATATATTTTGAAGCACAAAGGATTTATCACATCTGTTAAAGCATGTAACTAGAGTTTCTAAACAAAGATTAACCAAAAACTAAACCCTCTCTGATAAATATTGATTTACCTCTCCAACGATATATATACAATAGTGTATTGGTTATCAAACAATGTATCTATATAAAACGAATACCATAAAAACATCCGATATTGAGCATCTTTACGAGCACAACCGTACTTGATATCTGAAATTAGAGTGGGAAACGAATGAGAACGCCATCCCCAAAAGGGTTCTCAGAAGAAATATAACTAACTTCCAAACATTCACTAAAATGATAATGCATATTCTGATGAAAACCGAGAAAACACATTTTACTCATATGTTCAAAGTTCATCTAGATAATAAAAGTAATAAATACTATCAGGAAAACCCGGGCCTCGGCACCATTACATACTAGCAAACATGAGGAAGTCCCCATAGCATATAGGCCTACATATCGGGTCGTGCACACCTGTAATATTGAGGAACCACCACTATACAAGCAAATGACTGTGGAAAACTCACAATAATAAATACAAGAGAGTTCTTTATCGATTCCCACATGATTGATGACAAGAAGATCCTTCCTCGTATGTCTCGATTCATTTTTCGTTTGAAGTCGGAAACCGTATCGGGCAATTACTGATTATTAAATACACACTTTAAGAATATATTACACAACAATTAAACAAAAACATTACCCACTTATATTATCCCAAAACCAGTCCTGAAATAGACCGGAACTATCAATTTTATACTTCCTTTTTTCCAACAGAATTACAAAGTTTAATTAACCCATAAATCTAGACCATCTAAAATCTGGTGTATAATCCTAAAACATAAATTTCTATCTCATTCCATTTAACTAATATAAGGAAAATTATATGACTTAAACACCCTAATACAAACTTTAAATGAAAATAGTTCAAATAATCATGAGGGAGGATCTTACACTTTAATTAATTCTCACACTATCTCATACTTTGGGATCCTATTTTGTGAATAAAATCCAAATGGTAATGAATTTGAAGCTAATATTTTTGGTACATGTTCCTCTTGCAAAGCTTTATATGCCTACCGAAATGAGCGCATTCCGAAATGTATAACACCATCGTCTACCAATCTTAATATCAATGGTCAAATATTTATTGATTTTCAACAACTCATTTTCAAAGTAGTAGATGGTGATGTTATACATTTTGGAATACACTCATTTTTGGTGAGAACATAGAGCTTTGTAAGAGGAACATATCCCTAAAATATTGGCTTCAAATTCGTAATGGTTTAGCTTTTATCCACCAAAACGACGTCCAATGTGTGAGGATAAATGTGCGAGGGGATCCTCCCTCTTTATACCTTGATCTAAGAAAACCTAAGCTAAAATTATATGTATCATTTCATTTCTTATTATCAATGCAACCTACTATTACCAAATGATTAACAATAGGATTAAGCAAAACTACCTTCAGGTTCTACTACAGTAAAAACTCTATATATTGATACTCTATATATTAATAAAAAATCGTAGTCCCAAATTGGGCCAGTTATAAATAGTAATAACTTTTATATTTTAATATTAATAGCTTTTTCTAGTCCCGTCATAAGGAATTTATCTCCATATATTAATAATCGTCACTATTGGAAACTTATAGATCTTATTACATCAAAATTTAAGATGAAACAAAATATTTATCCATAGTTGTTAGAGAAAAGGACGTAATTTTTTGGATTCTTATTGCATCTTTTGGTTTGCGGATACGTAAGACCTCGTTACTATGAATACCTTTTTTTTGAAGCCAAAACATCTACAACTTGTCGAGCATGTTTAAAGCTTCTTGGCATGATACATTTGGTATTTCTGTATTATCGACATCAGGATTATCTCTATCCTCTTCTTGTTTAATTCCACCGTTCTTCGATTAAAGCATATATTTACGACTTGTTTCTTATTTGGATGACTAAGTAAGACATCCATATTCTATTATTATTTTCATACTTTGAATTAGCAAGAAAAAAAAATAAAAAATTTACCTCCCTATATTAATAAACTCCATATATTAATAATTTTGTGAAGTCCCTAGGCTATTAATATATAGAGTTTTTACTGTACATCCATCGAACTCTCTCGCTCCCAGTTCTTTCATTTCACAAGTTCACTTTCTCTCATATATTTTTGATTATTTATTTACATTTCCTATTTCCATTACACTATATATTTCTCTCAAATGAACCTATCTAGAGTTGTCCCTAAAACCAGGAAACTTCCTATTATGGACTTCAGATCCCATGTCCCCTCATTTCCGGGCTCTGATCCTCTGTGTCGATTATCCCATGTATCTTATGTGCCAACGAGTAGTATTTAGACACATGTACAATCTAACTAACTGTAACTAACTCATAGTTTCTGAAGATATTAGACAGTTAAAAAAGGTAACATATAAAAGATACTCCGTAATTCATGTATCCTTTCATAACTTTATGATGGATTAACATACTCCATTACAAATCTTATTCTTCTCCTCTTCCACCTGCTCACGTTTCTTCATAATAAAATCTGAGTAGGTAACCGTAATTTCAATATGTTTATACTATGGATTCTTAAAAAAAATTAAATAAAAGGTAACCGTGTTGAATCAATGTGATTACATCCAATAGATGTATGAATCAAAATACAATAAGATCCAAGTGTACGACGAAATCCAAGTGATTGATAAGCAAAGGTGTTAGAGCATAGCTCGGTTGAACTCACCAAGCGTTGGTATGTCAAGTTTGGTTGTCATATTTTAGTATCAAAACTCATCGAGAGTCGCTTGATTAAATACTAGAGTCAACTTTGTTTAGGTTAGACTAGAAAGTCTAGGAATGTTGAGACATACAAATAGTACTCCGAAGACCTGGAGAATGTGAAGAAGTAATGAACCCCAACGACGACATCATCCTTCCACTTGAGGTTAGTAATATTGACTAGAAATATTTCATTCCTAGCGTATCTTTCAAGTCATGCTATATTGAAAACATAACTGCGAAGCTGTATATACTGTACATATTGTATGATACTCTAGTGATGTGACATGATCATACTAGTATGATCATGGTATTAGAAATTAGACTACGAAGTATAACATTTATCTTTTGAACTTCGTAGACATGACATCGACATAATCTTGTATATATTGTTTTGATTATGTGAATGGATTATGGTGAAGATTTCATCCTAGGAAACAATATTTTACATTTGTTTAAAGGAAGTACATTCATGAACTTGTTTCATGAATCGAAAAGGAAATCATTAGGCCTATTGGTCCGGCTATTCATTGCAAATATTTGGATGACCAATATATGTGAGATGGTAGAACCGATCTTAACTTAGGTTATGTATCTTGGTATAACTAATCACAATGCCTGACTTATGATTTGGTAAGACCGATTTTGTTAATTTGTGTAACCGATCCTAAGTAATCACCATGTGATGGTATGATCGATATTTGTAATTGGTGTGACCGATCCTAGTAATTGGTGTGATCGATCATAAGTCTGTGTGACCGATCCTTGTAATTGCGATCCTAGTGACTGGTGTGACCGATCACAAGTATTTCCATATTTAGGTATAACTGAACCTAGTGATTCGTAGAACCGATTGAACCTATGTATGTGATTTTGTATGATCAATCACATAGTAGTCTTGGAATACATGCAAACCAATTGTAAACTTGTTTGGAAGTGTGGTATAACCGATTCCAATAATGCAAATCCATGTAAATATGAAATAAGGATTTGCGGTGAAAAGATGTCAACATACTTTGAACATGAGCAGTAACTCTTATCATTTATTGTTCAAAGATATTCCTTGGTACTCAAGGTGATCCTGTGCCGAAATAAATTAATGGTGGGTTTGTTTGCAGAATTCACCGTTTCCAGGAATTTATAATCCCATGGGTTACAAATTCTGGGATTCATGTAAATTCCTTGTGTGTTTGTTAACTCAATTAAAATTCCTAGGATTTATAGAGTTTGCTTGTATTAAAGTCTTTGTACCGTTTGACATTACCCTCAAATCTTAAAATTGCATGTATATGGAATTTAGAGTTAAAAAGAAGTGGGTCCATAAATCCCTTGATAAGTTTCCCAGCAAATCTTAGGGGGAGGGTTCGGACTCCATATGGAGGATTTGCTGGAAAACTGAATCCCGTAGGAAACGTGATTCCAAGGATTTGGGAAACCAAACATACATAGGGAAACGTAATTCTATCGAATCCACTGGACCCATAAATTTCACCTTTAAAATTCTACATCCAAACCCACCATAAGAATCTTTTAATTAAGGTTTTTGGTTTTATATGCTTTAATTACCAGCAATTAATGCATATCTCTAGAGAATAAAAATTAGTAATGTGCATTTACTAATTGGAGATTTTCTATTGAGATATTTCAAAAATATTGGACAAGCATTTATTGGAATTGGGAAAACCGAATTTTGCCATTCATTGCATATCTTGAGAATACTTTCGGTATTGGAAATTCTTTTGTGTCCAAAAATCGTTGGTCTATAAATACCTAAGTTTGAGTTCTAGCAAAACATCCTAAGAGCCAGTCAAACTTCATTTCTTGTTGTTTCTGGTGGATTCATTTATTTGGAGAGGAAAGTATCCTAATTAGGTGAAATCTCTTACGACCGCTCGTTTAAAGACTTCTATGGGACCAATAAGCTCTACGAGTACCGTTGGTGGGAAACTAGATAATTGCAGTGTTATTAGTTTTCGATTTGATTTGATTGACTAACGGTTGTTGAAACTTTGATTGCACCTAGTTTGTTTATGCTTGAGAATCTTCTCTTCTGATATAAGATTCACTCAAACTAGATCAGAGTATCGACGGAATCTTTAGAACTGTTATTAGATCTAAAGACATCTTGTGATAATCCATTGTTAACATACTCCGTTCTGTGCGTGATTGATCACAAGAGATTCATGTGGTGTTGTGCAGGTTATTGAAGATTAAAGAAGATTTGAAGACGAAGAAGATTTCTTTTTAGTTTTCGTTTCTTGTGAATTGTGTGCACAAACCTTGATCGGTTGGGATCCAACTAGAATCGGATTGATTAGATTGATTAGTTGCGTGAGATCGGCATTCTCTATATTTCTCTTTGAGATCTATATTGATTGAGTGCGGATATATACTTAACTATTTCGGTAGTTAAAGTTAGATTAATCTAGCCAGACAAAGGAGTTTATTAGATTAAACATAAGAGCCTTTGTCAACGACTCATCTAAATCTTGTAGCAAGATTGATTAGAGTGGTTACCAAACAGATTCTTTTGCTGTTTGGAATACGATCCAAAGGACTTGCTATTCACGTGCATGACTCTAGAAGTCGAAGGCGCGGGGATACTGAGGGAACTAAGTAGCTAGGGGTAGTCTGCTTGGTCTCAACTATACTAAGTTGGTATTAAATTTTTTATAGCGGCTTAATTCTGAGAGTATTCAAAACTGGACTAGGTCCCGGGGGTTTCTGCATTTGTGGTTTCCTCGTTAACAAAATCTTGCTGTGTCTTTTACTTTGATTTATGCATTATAATTGTTTATTATAATAAAGTAAATACACATATACGTTAACTCCGTAATACTTGATAGTGATCCTATAGAGTTTGGTTATTACCGAACCAATTATCAAGTAACACACTTTGTTGTAGTATTGTCTTGATCTTGTATCCATAGTCAATCACACAAGTTATCTTATTGTTGTATTGTCACGATTTCGTATCCAACGACAATCACATGAAGTGTGAACCGAATTGTCGTATTGTCTCAACTCTGTCCATAGACGATCTCATTCGGTAGATGACTTATAGGTTGAAATAAAAAGATTGTGGTGTATTTGGGTACCCTCGTCTTTTCAAAAGGCAAATCAAAAAAATATTCAACATAGTCTTAGGGTTTAAAGATGATTACCTATATTATTTTTTGATCCGTGTTAGATGATTAAACATTGAATAACCCCATAATCAAAAGTTCAGGGAATTTTTTAATTGGTAGACATCATATGATTCATACTGGTGTATCTAGAAAATATAAAAGTTAAAGTGACCAAAACACAATGTAAAACAATTAAATAAATCAACCAGCAAAAACTTATGAAGAAGATGTCGATTAAACACATTAATTGTATAGGTATCTAAATGCTACTGGCAGGCACAAAGGGTACAGGGGATAATCGGCACAGAAGATCTGAAGCCCTCTTTTCCTATACCCTCGTGTCCCTCCAATTGTGTAGTGACATCTGGCGCATATTATATTCCCTTATTTAAAGTTAAATAAGATAGTTAAAAAGAGAAAGAATAACCAAAAATATACAATCACTTTATTTTAATGGTGTGAAGCCATATCCGAACCAAAAGCGTAACCTACATCTCCTCCCTTGTCTATGTGTATATTTTTTTTCCTTCTAAAATTCATCCTTCTCAAATTCATTTTTTTTTGTCGAAATTCATCCTTCTCTTAATTATTATGAACATGGTGCATCGTTCATCGCAGTAGTCTAATCTTAACAACATAAAGACATGTTTAATATCTAATTTGATTTCTTTGTTTTTATCACGGTGATTACAAAGCAGAAAAAGACCATAACACAACAAAAATATTCTCAATAACATTACTTGAATCCACTTTATAATTTTGTTATATACCTTGAAAATCAATCCTAGAATTATGGTTGTGGGGGAAAGTAGTTGGATGAGTATTTATCACTTTCGATAATCAAATGTAGAAGAAAGGATAATCAACGTATCAATCCTAATTATAATACTTGTAAACAATCATGATTAATCGAAAGGTTTCAACTGATAGAACACTAACAAGAAATTTAAATTTTAAAATAAGTATGATACTTGTTGTCATTGCACCCTGTTTAGTGAAGAATCTAGTGGTCTAGTTAGCTATTAGAAGTTCTTTTTATTCTTAAATAAATAAATCATTTCTTACTTGGATATTTTTTGAACTGTGTCGATCCTTTTTCCTTTGATGGAAAAACTGTATTGATTGAAAACTCTATTGATTTGATAAAGAGCATATAGGTTTGGATTTTGGTTCAGATTTGGATTCACGCCCATGAAGGAAAGTGATTATATTTTATACTTTTTTGGTTATTTTTCTCGAATTAACTAAATCATATAGTTAGGGGGGAAATAGACGACACGTGGTAATGCATAGTTGGAGGGACATAGGGCATATGGAAGTAGGGGACAGGAGCTGGAACTCCGAAGCCCCCATTATGTTTACTGAAAACGCGGGGGGTATAAAAACCACACCCAACTAATTTGTTCGGCAATCTGTATGGACTAAACTCCAATATAATTCCGAAAGCAACAACTTAAAAGTGACACTCAATCAAGAAATATATCAAAGAGCTTTATCTCTTTCTCAATACAATCAGTAAATCAACTAGATAAAAATCCATGAGACTGATTGATATGAAAATAACTCGGATGGTACCAAAGACCAATGTACAAGTGTCAACCAAGTTCTATCCAACAAACAAGGTCAGATTTATCAACTATGATTAAACTACGCATAACCTGTGATATTTCAATTATATAAACAAATATAATACATAAAACAAATAACACAGATACCAGAAATTTTGTTAACGAGAAAACCGAAAATGCAGAAAAAACCCAGGACCTAGTCCATATTTGAACACCACACTGTATTAAGCTGCTAATGACTCTAGCATACTAAAAGTTAACTTCTGACTGGAATGTAGTTGAGCCCTAACCAAGTCTCACACCTATTAAGGTATAGTCGCGTTCCTTACGCCTCTTGAATCCCAGCAGGACTCTGCACACGTGATTCGCTTAGCTGATCTCACCCATAACTAAGAGTTGCTACGACCAAAAGTCGAAGACTTATAAATAAATCTGCCTCCTACAGATAAGTCTATTTTGGTTGTTGTTTCCATCTTTAGATAAATCAAGGTGAACATGAAACTCAAATAATAATCCGGTCTTATACTCCCGAAGAGCATCCTAGAAATATTAGTCACCTCACAATAACCTAACTGATTAACAGAAGAAGTTATTACGGAATCACAAGAGTCTGAGATGAAGAACTGTTGTGATTACTTTTTATATCTTACCTATCGGAGATAAATCTCGAGAAAATCTTAGAGAATATTAAACTTAATACGATATAAAAAGTAAGATCAGAATATGCAACTTCAGAGAAAATAGTTGGATCTGGCTTCACGAATCCAAAATGAAGTCTTCAAGTCGTTAACCTAATAATGGTTTTGGAAAACCCTAGGTTAATGGAGAATCGACTCTAGTTTGCAATTAGGACACACGAGAGTGTCGGGATTAGGTTTCCCAGATGCTAGAGTTCTCCCTTATATAGTCTTTCAAATCAGGGTTGCTTACAATCAAAGCTAAGATAGCTCAGTAACAAAACAATTTATATTCACCGTTAGATGAACTCCTGATTTAAGATTCAAGCTAAGTCTGCTTTGAAAATTAGAAATCAATCTCCATCGTTAGATGGTATTAGCTTGATATACACAAATGAAATATACCTATATTTAGATATGGGTGAACCGTTCCTAAACGTCTATAACCGTTGGCTCAATAACAGTTAACCGAAGTTAGCCATATGAACACTTATAGCTTAGCCACATTCATCTAACACATCTAGATCAAATATGATGATCAATCAATCATGATATATAATCAAATGAATCTAAATGTGTTTTAAGAGAGTTGTTCAAATGTTCACTATCTCATAGAAATATCCATGAACAATTTGAAATATATTTGGTTTGTATTTGTACAAAGTACTTATACAAGAACCAATTCATGAAAATAGTGCGACGGTTTGCAAAATAAGTTCGCATACCTTATTTCATTAAAGTTCCAGGGACTTTAGTTTGCAAACCGAGTTCGCAAACAAACCTGAGTTCATGAGTATGAAAAGTTATACTTACCGATTTTAGAACCTAACCAATGTGTACGCAAAAAGAGTACGAGAACCATAGTTCCTGACCTGACCAAGTCTAGCCGTTCGCAAACACTGTTCGCAAACAAAAGTTTTGTACCTGAACTAGAACTCCACAGTTCGCATACAAGATGCGCATATTGTGTTATGTCCAACCATTGGTATGCATACCTCAAGCCATTCACAAACTCAGACTCTAATACGCGTACCTCCTTACCATTTACGAAATCATAACCTTATGGTACTGTTTGTAACTCAGATGTTTAGGGTAAGTGTATTGGGTATGCGTACCTACAATGTGTCCTGAATATTAGTACTTTTGAAAGCTCTCTCTAAATAATTTGAAATATTCCCAATGGCCATGGATAGTAAATATTATTGCTTGGGCAATTTCCAAATGATCAACTTGAAACAAAAATTGTTGTTAACTAAGATTGTCAAGTATCTAGAACATCCATTGCTTAAATCATATTTCGAGAGATTTATCAAGATAAGCTTGGCTTCAAATTTCTTCTTTGCAATATTATCTACTAAAATCATATGACATAGTCACATAAATATAAAATGGTGAATTGTGAGTAAATAGGATGGTTCAGTCTTCATATACCTCTTTGTCGATGAAGTTCTCCAAATGCCTTCGTTTGATCTTCATTCTTGAATCTCGGAGGGTTATTCAGTAATGTATGATACTCAACTACCATACTATAATTCTAGTCTGATACTTGAATTTAATGGATTAGAAATCAAGATATAGTTTTGTGCATCTAAGATTAACAATAAGCTTGAGATATCAAAACTTACAAGTTCAAACGAGAAGCCAGTGCTCTAACAATCTCCCCCTGCAAAAATATCAGTATATATGGATTCACAATTGAAAATGATGGGGTACCAAATACACCACCGTCTTTTTCGTTCGTCAACCTTTATGGATAAAACCTTAATACAATTTCACGTAAACCAACTTAATGATCATTGAACAAAATTGTACAAAGAGTTTATATCTCTTTCTCTTACAATCAGAAAGTTCTAGACAAGAAGTCTGTGAACCTGATATAACTATAAGAGTACTTCGACAATTCCAAGGATCAATATCCAAGTTCAATCTAGTTGAATCCAAAAACCGTATCGGAATTCCGCCAACTACGAAACTGGTTAACTATCTTTCAAGATACGAATTCTACAAGAACAAGTTCTTATAATCCATCACAATCAATATGGATTATATAACTACGATTGATTACGTACACTTGTGATAATCCTATTATAAAGATAAACAATATAATGAAGAAAAGGAAAAACACAAGACCCCAGAAATTTTGCTGACGAGAAAACCGCAACTGCAGGAAAAGCCCCAGGACCTCGTCAAGATTTGAACACCAAACTGTATTAAGCCGCTACAGACACTAGCCTACTATCAGAACTTCAGACTGGAATGTAGTTGAAACTGAATCCACCCTCCAAGTGATTCAATTACAGTCACGCTCATTACATCTCTTGAACCTCGAAAGGTTCTACGCAATTGATTTCCTTAGCTGATGTCCTTTACAGCCTACGAGTTGCTTCAACTTAAGTGAATACTTTTGTTAGAGCATTGCTCGGTTGAACTCACCAAGCGTTGGTATGCCAAGTTTGGTTGTCATATTTTAGTATCAAAACCCATCTAGAGTCGCTTGATTAAATACTAGGGTCAACTTCGTTTAGGTTAGACTAGAAAGTCTAGGAATGTTGAGACATACAAGTATTACTCCAAAGACTTGAAGAATGTGAAGAAGTAGCGAACCACAACGACGACATCATCATTCTACTTGAGGTTAGTAATATTGACTTAAATTGTTTCATTCCTAACGTATCTTTCAAGTCGTGTTATATTGAAAACATACAATAATATTACAATTGGTGTAACTGATCCTAAGTAATCACCATGTGATGGTATGATGATGTGATTTCAACTTTGTTGTAGTAAAAGGTTCGTTGAGACTTGTGAAGATTCGAGTTTTTAAATTTAATAAAAATATACAATAATATTACAATTGGTGCAAGAGGTAATGGGACTAAGGATTTAGCCAATCTTCATAACATAAGGTTCACTTATTTATTCTCAACAATTTTAGCTCAAGAAATATAAACATGGACTCTATTTTTGCCAAGGTAGATATTCAAAACATTGATTGTAAATGTTAAGCATGGGACATCAAATCACCTAAGCTAAGCATGACCCATCTAATCAAATGACAACCAATTTAATCAAATCATATTTCAATTAATTTTAGTGCAAAAGTCATAAAAAAGAATAAAACAAATTTACCCATGTATGAAGTTCGGCCTCCTCCGTCGTCCCAGTGTTGGGGTTTAGCTCCTCATATTATAGACACGCTCAAAATTCATCTTTATTAATGCTCAAAAGTGTTTTATAATTGATGAAAAGGAGAAAAAAATGGTGAAAATCGGGTTTTGTAACAATTATATTTGTTACAAACCTTTGTTACAAAGAACGATAATTGTAAAGTGTTGTTGTTACTGTAGCATATAAGACTGTCCTCACACTGTCGCGTCCACTGTAGCAGTTACAACTGTTCTTTGGGGTCTTATGTTCTTCGTGTTCTTCTTCCCTGCACCAGCAGAAAACAGTAGCAGGAAGCTTGCTGTTCGTCTTGATTTCTCACTTCTCAGCCCTCCTAAAGTCCCCAAACTCTCGACACCTCTTCTCTGAGTCCCCAACAACTATTTTTAACCCAACAGCATCGAAATCTCACTTAATAACTTCATATAATTCTCCATTATTCTTCACGGTCTGTTTAGGAAATAATTCAGATTTTTGATTTCTCCACGCGTTCTGAAGCTGCCAAATTGCCATATTTATCTCTGCCACGCCCCAAAGTGTTGCTCGAGCCAACAAACTTGCACAGAACTCGTTCAAACTTCTCCAAATCCCGTGAATATCTTTTCCATGCATGAACTGCCCTGTTCTCAACTCTTGGATTATCTAGCCAAATTCAGTCGAAACTAAATCCCAAAACATGTTTATTAGGTCATATCACAACTACCCATCAAAAATCAGCCCTTGAATCTACCTCCAACCCCATCAAATCTTTTATCGAAATTCTGCCAGTGAATGAAATGATTTCCCGCCAAAACAAGAAATTCAAATTAAGAAGAAGGGGTGCCATGAATCCAAAACGCGGGTGCCTTTAACAGCTCGGCTGCCTTGGGGCGCCCTTATCCATTTTGAGGGTGCCTTTAGTAATTTTGGTGGGTGCCTTTACCACTTTTTCTGGGGTGTTTTCAACACTTTTTCTGGGTTCCTCCGGTGTATTTCTGGGGTGCTTCCGGTGCATTTCTGGGGTGCCTTTAGTACTCTATCCTGGGGTGTAAAACACCACTTTAAGAGCCAATTTCGCCGCAAGAGCTTATTTCTCTAAAAATACCTACAAAGACATAAAATAACAAAATAAATACAAAATCAAATACAAACAATATATACAATTGAGACATATTAGACACAATAATGCATCTATCATATGATCGATCCTTGTAATTGATGTGACCAATCCTAGTAATTGGTGTGACTGATCATAAGTATGTGTAACCGATCATTGTAATTGGTTTAACCGGTCCTGGTAACTGGTATGGCCGATCACAAGTAATACCATGTGAATATGGAACCGATCCTTGTAACTGGTGTAACCGATCCTAGTGACTGGTGTGACCGATCACAAGTATTTTCATAATTAGGTATAACCGATCCTAGTGATTGGTAGAACCGATTAACCCCATGTATGTGATTTGGTATTTGATCAATCATATAATATTCTTGGAAAACAGGTCAACCAATTCTAAACTTGTTTAGAAGTGTGGTATAACCGATTCCAACAATGCAAATCCATGTAAATATGAAATAAGGATTTGCAGTGAAAAGATGGCAACATACTTTGAACACGTACAACAACTCTTATCATTTATTGTTAAAAGATATTCCTTAGTACTCAAGGAGATCCTCTGCCGAGATAAATTAAGAATCTTTTAATTAAGGTCTTTGATTTTATATGCTTTAATTACCAGCAATTAAATGCATATCTCTAGAGAATAAAAATTAGTAATGTGCATTTACTAATTGGAGATTTTCTATTGAGAGATTTCGGAAATATTTGACAAGAATTTATTGGAATTATGAAAACCGAATTTTTCCACTCATTGCATATCTTGAGAATATTTCCAGTTTTGGAAATTCCTTGATGTCCAAACATCCTTGGTCTATAAATACCTAAGTTTGCATTTCTAGCAATCTATCTTAAGAGCCAGGAAAACTTCATTCCTTGTTGTTTCTGGTGGAGCCATCTATTCGAAGAGGAAAGTATCCTAATTAATTAGGTGAAATCTCTTACGACCGCTCGTTTAAAGACTTATGTGGGATCAAGAAGCTCTACGAGTACAGTTGGTGGGAAACTAGATAATTGCAGTGTTATTAGTTTTTGATTAATTTGATTGACTAATGGTTGTTGAAACTTTGATTGCACCTAGTTTGTTTATTCTTGAGAATCTTCTCTTCTGAGATAATATTCACTCAAACTAGATTGAAGTATCAACGGGATCTTTAGAAATTTTGTTAAATCTAAAGAAATCTTGTGATAATCCATTGTTAACAGACACCGTTCTGTGTTTGATTGATCACGAGAGATTCAAGTGGTGTTATGCAGGTTATTGAAGATTAAAGAAGATATGAAGATGAAGAAGTTTTCTTATTGGTTTTCGTATCTTGTGAATTGTGTGCACAAACCTTGATCGTCTGGGATCCAACTAGAATCGGATTTATTCGATTGATTAGTTGCATGAGATCGACATTCTCAATATATCTCTTTGAGATTTATTTTAATTGAGTGCGGATATATACTTGATTATTTCGGTAGTTAAAGTTAGATTGATCTAACCAGACAAAGGAGTTTATTAGATAAAACATAAAAGCCTTTATCAACGACTCATCTATATCTTGTAGTAAAGATTGATTAGAGTGGTTACCAAACAGATTCTTCCTTTGCTGTTTGGAATACGATCCAAAGGACTTGCTATTCACGTGCGTGACTCTAGAAGTCGAAGGCCCAGGGATACTGAGGGAACTAAGTAGCTAGGGGTAGTCTGTTTAGTCTCAACTATACGAAGTTGGTTTAGATTTTGTATAGCGGCTTAATTATGAGATTATTTAAAACTGGACTAGGTCCCGGGGTTTTTCTGCATTTGCGTTTTCCTTGTTAACAAAATCTTGTTGTGCCATTTACTTTACTTTTCCGCATTATAATTGTTTTATTATAATTAAATTAAATTGTGCTTTACGTTTACTCTGTTATACTTGATACTGACCCTATAGAGTTTGGTTATTACCGAACCTATTATCAAGTAGCACACTTTGTGTCGTATTGTCTCAATCTCGTATCCATAGACGATCACACAAAGTGTGAATACCGAAGTTGTTGTATTGTCTCGAATTTTTCCATAGACGATCACACTTGGTAAGAGGACTTATAGGTTGAAACAAAAAAGGTTGTGGTGTATTTGGGTACCCTCGTCTTTTCAATTGGTATTAGAATAGGAAAATACGAAAAGATCTAACAATCTGTGTTTGGTGCGATCCAACCTATAAGATTTGAATATAATGAGTGAATCAATTAACATTATGCAAGATTGCGAATACTCAAAAGTTGAAGATGTTACTATTTCATTAACTCATGATCCTGGAGTTATGAAAATTAAGAGTACATCTGAGTCTATCTCTGATAGAAAAGAAGATGTTGATAAAGAGTTGGTAAAACTCCTAAAGCCTATAAAATCTCTGTCTACAAGAATGTTAGACCGAGTGCACGTAGTCACATGGTGTTGAAGATCTGGGATAATGGCATGGATGATAGCATTTAATCCGTCAGAATTTTTCTTTGCAGCAAGAATCTCAACATCATCATAACCACCAATATCCTTTGCAACATTTACACTGTCTACTGTAACTAATGGAGGATTATATCCATTAACAATACGAACCCATAATTGAAAATATCGCGCTTATAGAAAGGCACGCATATCAATTTTCCACCATAAGTAATTCGAGCCATCGAAGACTGGTGGTACGTTTATAGAGATAACACTTCTGTCCATAGAGTCGGATTGCTACAAACACATATTTACGAGGTCTTAGCGTGTTTGCCTACTCTGATACCAATTGAAAAAGCGGGGGTATAACAACCACACCCAATAATTCGTTCGGCAATCTGTATGGACTAAACTACAATATAATTTCGAGAGCACCAACTTAAAAGTGAGACTCAATCAAAAAATATATCAACTTGGATTGTACCAAAGTCCAATGCCCAAGTGTCAATCAAGTTATATCCAACAAACACGGTCGGATTTATCAACTCTGATTGAACTACGCCCAACCTGTGATATTTCAATTATATAAACAAATATAATACGGAAAAGAAATAAAACATACACCAAAAATTTTGTTAACAAGGAAACCGCAAATGTAGAAAAATCCCGGGACCTAATCCACATTTGAACGCCACACTGTATTATACCGCAACTGACTCTAGCCTACTACAAGTTAACTTCAGACTGGAATATAGTTGAGCCCTAACCAAGTCTCACACCGATTAAGGTACAGTCGCGTTCCTTATGCCTCTAGAACCACGCTAGATTCTGCACACTTGATTCCCTTAGATGATCTCACCCACAACTAAGAGTTGCTACGACCCAAAGTCGGAGACTTATAAACAAATCTGTCTCCAAAAGATATGTCTATCCTTTATTGCTTTTGTTCCGTCTTTTGATACAAAAATCAAGGTGAATAGGAACCAACTAATAATTCGGTTTTATACTCCCGAAGAGCAGCCTAAAAAAATTAGTCACTTCACAATAACCTAACTGATTAACAGAAGAAGTTATTGTGGAATCACAAGGGTCTGAGATGAAGAACTGTTGTGATTACTTTTTATATCTTACCTATCGGAGATGAATCTCAAGTAAATCTTAGAGAAGATAAAACTCAATACGATAGAATAAGTAAGGTCAGAATACACAACTACAGAGAAAATAGTTGGATCTGGCTTCACAAATCCCAAATGAAGTCTTCAAGTCGTTAACCTAATAATGGTTTTGAAAAACCTAGGTTAAAAGAGAATCGAATCTAGATTGCAACTAGGACACACAGAAGTGTCGGGATTAGGTT
Source organism: Papaver atlanticum (assembly GCA_023531105.1). Lineage (NCBI taxonomy): Eukaryota > Viridiplantae > Streptophyta > Magnoliopsida > Ranunculales > Papaveraceae > Papaver > Papaver atlanticum. Next base: position 973,818 of record JAJJMB010012081.1, read on the forward strand.
TCCCAGATACTAGAGTTCTCCCTTATATAGTCTTTCAAATCAGGGTTGCTTACAATCAAAGCAAAGATAGCTTAGTAAAAAAGCATTCAATATTCACCGTTAGATGAACTTCTAATTTAAGATTCAAACTAAGTCTTCTTAGAAAATAAGCAATGAATCTCCACCGTTAGATGGTATTATCTTGATACACACAAATGAAATATAATTATATTTAGATATGTATGAACCGTTCCCAAACGTGTATACTCGGTTGGCTCAATAATAGTTAACCCGAGTTAGCCATATTAGCACTTATAACTTAGCCATATTCATCTAACACTTCTAGATCAAATATGATGATCAATCAATCATGATAGATAATCAAATGAATCTAAATGTGTTTCAAGCGAGTTATTCAAATGTTCATCATCTTATAGGAATATATATATGTATATGAACCATTTGAAGAAAAATTGGTTTGGTTTGTAATTGTACAAAGTACTTATATAAGAACCAATTCATGAACATAATGCATGGTTTGTAAACCTAGTTCACATACCTTAATACATTTAAGTTCCGGGGACTTAAGTTCGCAAACGAATCCTGAGTTCATGAGTATGAAAGTCACACTTTACTAATTTTAGAACATAACCGCTTTGTTCGCAAATTGAGTACGCAAACAAGAGTTTCGAACTTTGGCTTTGTCCAGCCGTTCGCAAACAGCGTACGCGAAAAAGATTTCTTGACTTGGCCTTGTCTAGCCCGTTCACAAACAAGGTACGTGAACACAAGCTCCGGACCTTTTCACAGGTAAACCAGTTCGCAAACAGAGTTCGCGAACAATAGTTCCGGGACCTGAACAAGACTTGCACAATTAGTATACAAAGTATACGACCTGTATTACATCCAGACATGGTAGTTCTAAAACTCTCATTTAATCATTGAAACATCCTTGGAAGCCAACAATGGTAATCTTACACATACCACTAGCTTCAAGTAATTTTCAAGTGATTAATCAATCAATACGAAACTTCCCAAGTCGACATCAAATGATTGTCTCACACAAATCATATAAGATGTTTCAAGGTAATTTTCACATGTTCACCTTTTGACTTAATATTTAGTTTCCAATAAATAAATTGTTTACAACTAAACTTGTCAAGAATATGATGAACTTAGCTAAAGGTAAAAGCTTCCAACACGTGTTTCGAGAAATATATAAACGAGATAAACTCGGCTCGAAATTTCATATGTGTATAATGTAAAAGTCTATATAGCTATACGACTTAGTCTGATTAGAAGATAGAATAGAATAAACTTCTGAGTGATAAATAAGTTTTAGTCTCCACATACCTTTTGTTGATGAAGTTCCTCCAAGCTCTTCAGTAGATCTTCTTCAATTTGTGAACGCTATGAAGTCTAAATCTCAACTACACACTTCTATCCTAATCCGAGACATAGCAATAAGTAGACTAGAAATCAAGTATATAGTTTTGATCAACTAAACTTGAAAAACAAGCTTGAGATAACAACGCTTTCGAGTTCGACCGAGAAGTTCTCCAATACTTCTCTTCAAAGAAGATCTCTAAACTATCTTGTGATCAGAGAAACTGAGTTGTCAAGATCTTCATCTGATGATTCAGTCTAGGATCATTCACTGAGTTGCCAACAATTTTACTTTTATCAAGTAGATTAGTGTTCTTTTGTGCTTTGAACGCAATATCCTTTCCAACTTTGGATAGATTTTCATGATCAAAGATCTTTAACTTTACAAACAAGAGTATTCCTGGAAAGTGTTTCAAGGTTATTTCCCTCAACGATGGCATGTTTCTTAGAATCGTATCTAGCTGGTAGAAATCTGAGAATTTTCATCACAATGTCCTTTTCAGGAATAGTCTTATCCAATAAAAAAGCTGTATTAACAATTTCAGAAACTTTGTGATTAAACTCATCAAATGAATATTCATCAGCCATATGAAGGTTTTCCCAATCATAATTTAGGTTTTAAAATCTAGTTTCTTTCTCAGAGGTATTCCCTTCAAATACGGTTGCTAAGATATCCCAAGCATCTTTAGACCGAGTGCACGTAGTCACATGGTGCTGAAGATCTGGGGTAATGAAATGGATGATAGCATTTAATCCGTCAAAAATTTGCTTTGTAGCACTAATATCGACATCACCATAACTACCAATATCCTTTGCAACAGTTACACCATCTACTATAATTGTTGGAGGATCATACCCATTTACAACATGAACCCATGATTGAAAATCACGCGCTTGAAGAAAGGCACGCATAGCAATTTTCCACTATTAGTAATTCGAGCCATCGGAGACTGGTGGTACGTTTATAGAGATAACACTTCTGTCCATAGAGTTAGATTGCTATAAACACAGACTTATGAGGTCTTAGAGTATTTTCCAACTCTGATACCAATTAATAACGCAGGGGTATAACAACCACACCCAACTAATTCGTTCGGCAATCTGTATGTATTAAACTCTAATATAATTCCGAGAGCACCAACTCAAAAGTGATACTCAATCAAGAAAGATATCAAAGAGCTTTATCTCTTTCTCAATACAATCAGTAAATCAACTAGATAGAAATTTGTGAGACTGACTGATATGAGAATAACTCGGATGGTACCAAAGGCCAATGTCCGAGTGTAAATCAAGTTTTATCCAACAAATAAGGTCGAATTTATCAACTATGATTGAACTACGCACAACCTGTGATATTTCAATTACATAAACAAATATAATGCGGAAAAGAAATAACACAGACACCAGAAATTTTGTTAACGAGGAAACCGCAAATGCAGAAAAACCCCAAGATATGGTCTAGATTTGAACACCATACTATATTAAGACGTTATAGACTCTAGCATACTACAAGTTAACTTCTGACTGGAATGTAGTTGAGCCCTAATCAAGTCTCACACCGATTAAGGTACAGTCGCGTTCCTTATGCCTCTTGAATCCCAGTAGGACTCTGCACACGTGATTCCCTTAGCTGATCTCACCCACAACTAAGAGTTGCTACGACCCAAAGTCAAAGACATATAAATAAATATGTCTCCCACAGATAAGTCATTTTGGTTGTTGTTTCCGTCTTTAGATAAATCAAGGTGAACATGAAACTCAACTAATAATCCGGTCTTATACTCTCGAAGATCATCCTAAAAATATTAGTCACCTCACAATAACCTAACGGATTAACATAAGAAGTTATTGTGGAATCACAATAGTCTGAGAAGAATAACTGTTGTGATTACTTTTTATATCTTACCTATCGGAGATAAATCTCGAGGAAATCTTAGAGAAGAGTAAACTCAATACGTATAAAAAGTAAGATCAGAATACGCAACTACAGAGAACATAGTTGGATCTTGCTTCACGAATCCCAAATAAAGTTTTCAAGTCGTTAACCTTATAATGGCTTTGGAAAACCCTAGGTTAATGGATAATCGACTCTAGTTTGCAACTAGGACACACGAGAGTGTCGGGATCAGGTTTCCCATATACTAGAGTTCTCCCTTATATAATCTTTCAAATCAGGGTTGCTTACAATCAAAGCTAAGATATCTTAGTAAAAAAACAATTGATATTCGCCGTTAGATGAACTTCTGATTTAAGATTCAAGCTAAGTCTACTTAGAAAATAAGAAATTAATCTCAACTGTTAGATGGTATTAGCTTGATACACACAAATGAAATATACCTATATTTAGATATGGATGCACCGTACCTAAACGTCTATAACCGTTGGCTCAATAACAGTTATCTAAAGTTATCCATATGAACACTTATAATTTAGCCACAATCATCTAACACTTCTAGATCAAATATGATGATCAATCAATCATGATAGATAATCAAATGAATCTATATGTGCTTTAAGAGAGTTGTTCAAATGTTCTATAGAAATATCCATGAACAGTTTGAAACATATTTGGTTTCTTTGTATTTGTACAAAGTACTTATACAAGAACCAATTCATGAACATAATTCCACGATTTGCAAAACAAGTTCGCATACCTTATTTCATTAAAGTTCCAGGGACTTAAGTTCGCAAACTGAGTTCGTAAACGAACCTGAGTTCATGAGTATGAAAAGTCATACTTACCGATTTTAGAACCTAACCACTATGTTCGCAAACAGAGTACGCGAACCACAGTTCCAGACCTGACCAAGTCTAGCTGTTCGCAAACACTGTTCTCAAACCACAGTTCCGAACCTTTGACGGTTAAACCCATTCGCAAATACTATTCGCAAACAAGAGTTCCGGGCCTGAACTAGAACTTCATAGTTCGCATACAAGTTACGCATTCTGTGTTATATCCATCCATTGGTAGTAGTTCTAAAACTCTCATTTAATCATTGAAACATCCTTGGAAGACAACAATGGTAATCTTACACATACCACTAGCTTCAAGTAATTTTCAAGTGATTAATCGATTATTACGAAACTTCCCAAGTTAACATCAAATGATTGTCTCACACAAATCATGTAAGATGTTCAAGGTAATTTTCACATGATCATCTTGACTTAATATTTAGTTTCAAACAAATTAATTGCTTACAACTAAACTCGTCAAGTAGATGATGAACTTAGCTAAAGCTAAAAAGCTTCCAACACGTATTTCGAGAAATATATAAACGAGATAAACTCGACTCGAAATTTCATATGTGTATAATGTAAAAGTCTATATAGTTATACGACTTAGTCTCTTTGGAAGATAGAATAGAATAGACTTCTGAGTGATAAATAAGTTTTAGTCTCCACATACCTTTTGTTGATGAAGTTCCTCCAAGCTCTTCAGTAGATCTTCTTCTTCAATTGGTGAACGCTGTGAAGTCTAATGCTCAACTACAAACTTTTATCCTAATCCGAGATACAGCTATAAGTATACTAGAAATCAAGTATATAGTTTTGATCAACTAAACTTTACAAACAAGCTTGAGATAGCAACGCTTGCGAGTTCGACCGAGAGTGCTCTAACATTTACACCTAATTGAAAATCTAAATTCATAGGATAGATACAACCCATCCGTCTAAGATGTGGTCGGATCACGTACATTTTGTATGTGACCCCTCTTTATTTTTTGACACATATATAACTTAAAATCTGCCTCCTCCAACTCTCCTTAACTGCTTCCTTTATTGAGAAATGGTAAAAAGTTAAAAATTAAATTAAAGATAAACAGTTAGGTAATAAAATTGTTTTGGAAATTTTTTCTTATTTTATACGTCGTGTCAGTATTTAAAGATGGGCCACATACTTCAAGTTTGTGGCCCGACCACATCATAGCCACACCGAGATACAACTAATTTGATTTATCAATTTGGCACCTAGCAAACAGTGAGACTAACAAAAGTGACATCAAAAATCTCAATTTCACAATTCTTACACCATAGGCATATATAAGCGCGTTTTGGTCAAAGAATATAAATCCCGAGGTCAACTCTTGTTTACTAAGTGAAGCCCCAATAACTTTACAACATGGATATATTTTGTATGTGTCCTAATAGTTGATTTCGAGTACTTTCCCAGATCTATCTAATGGTACTAATGTACTATCCAAATTATTATTCCATAAATAATCATAGTTCTATTTAAGTTTAATTAATTACTGCAAAGCATGGCGAGAAGAAGTGGTTAGAGACCGTTTCCTATATCACTACAGATTTGCTTCTCACTATCATCTAAGAAGACTATCAAATCATCAGCAAATTGTAAATAAATGACTTAATCTCCAGTAGCAAAAGGCTTGAACCCTTGTATATGCTTCTTCTCATTATCATATAAGAAGACTATCAAGTCATCATCAAATTATTAATAAATGATTTAATCTCTAGTTGCAAAAGGATTGAACCCTTGTATATACTTCAAATCAACAACCCTCTAAATTAAGAAACCACCTCCACCATCATGATAAATAAAAAAGGTAACAAGAGATCACCTTGTCTTACTCCTTGTTATTCAAAGTTATTTTTGAATAAGAGAAAGCAAAAGCCATATAAAGAGATAGAGAATCTAACATTTGAAACCTAATTACTCATTTTCTCCTAAAATTACCAAAACCAAATCTTAGCTTTGTATAAATAAATAGAAAAAACCCAAATATTATTATCAAATGCCTTTTGTAAATCCACTTTGACAACCAAACTAGGAATTTTTATCCTTTCATTAATGTCGATCAATTGAACTTTGACAATGTTTTTTTTTTTTATGCAGTCTTCATCTTGGTTTTAAACAACAGATTTTTTTTTTCGTTACATGGAAATGTCATCTATCATGTGCTACCAATATCAGTTTTATGAATCATATTTTGAATTGTTTGAAACATACTATGGTTTTGTGTTCTTTGGTTATTTAAAATTATTGAAACTTACTGAGGTTTTGTTCTCGTTATTTTATATTGTTCAATACACTTTCATTCTGGAAATCTCTACTTTCACATTTTTTCTCTAGATTTTTTTTTCTTCAAAATTCAGATCACTAAATTTTCAAATATTTCATTTCAATTATAAGTGCCTTGAGAAAAGAAATAAGAACTTCAAAATATTCTCAATCATAAGACACGTTTCAGTCAGAAATAACGATCCCAATCCACACCCGCACGTCGACTATATATATGCTTAGTTCGGTATTGCTGCTACTTTTGTAAAAGCACTTTTCTGTTGTGTGTTGTGTTGTCAGAAGAAAGCAGTTAGACGTTTAGTAAAATATTAATCAATGTTAAAGTTGATTAAAAAAGCAATCAAAGTGTGTTTGGTAAAATCAGGCTCGACCATTGTTGTTGTAGCAAATGACAAAAACAGACATATCTCTTAAAATAGTTTTATTCAATTTTATTGGGTTAAGAACAATTAATTTTTTTATTGTTATTAAATATATATATATGTTTAATTATTGTTATTACTATTATTATGATTGTTACAAAAAAGGTATTTTACTTAACCACTTTTTAATATTATGATTGTTAGAAAAATCAAACTAAAATGAAATAATTATTGAATATTTGTTTTTATCTTTATTATTGATAAATTAAATGAAATGGTACATAAAATAGTTTGAAAATAAAAGGAATAAAGAGATAAAAAGTTGATGGTATTATAAATATAAGGGTAACTTTTGTCATTTATAAAAACTATAGGGATAAGAAAGATAACTCAAGCATTAAATTCATGTGCGACCAAAGCTTATGCTTTTGTAGCTTTTAAAAGCTCATCCAGCTTTTAAAAGTTGGGGAATTTTGGAAGTGCTTTGGATAAAAAATATTTTAATTTCTTTTGGTTTTCCCTATTTCATATCCCCATTTTTCCTATTTCCTATCCCCTTCACAATTTCTAAAATCAACTTAGTTTTCATTTTGGTTTTTCCTATGTACCACCTATAAAAGTCAAATTGGCTTGACTATAATTACTAGTCTATTACCACTTTTATTAGTCGTCTTCTTCTTCGATAATTTTAGGGGGAAATATCTCAACCCTAATTTTACTCAAAATCAACGCAAAAGATGGTTAAAACCTTCAATCGCAGAGTTCTCAATAAAGAATCCCAAACAAAAACGATTAAATTAGAATTATACTCAGAAAGGACAGAAAGTTCAATAAAAAATAAGTACTAACTCGAAGCTTCAGGTTCATCGTGACCATAATAAACAACAATAAAACTAAAATATTTTCTTATCTCAACTTGACTAAGATCTTCTATAATTTCATTGGCTTGAACAACAACAAAACAAAATTCTCCAAGTCAATTATGACGATTAAGATGTCTAAACAAAAGTAAAGAATCATCAATTCCACTTTCTAACTCATCATCCTTGTTGGTACGTGGGTACTGTCTGACTGGATGTAAACATGCTTCCAAATTCGAGTCCAACTTTGTGCACCCCCTCAAAACTGAGGTGCACATTATCAAAACCGAGGTGCACATTACCGCTCCTCTAATTTGTCGACAAAACCTCCCAAAAACACCTATTTTTATTTTATCTATTTTTGGAAAATAAAATCTTTTATGTTCAGTAAACACTAATCTTCTCTCTCAAAACTCAATGAACATCTCCAGCTCCGACAAATGTGTTTGATTAAAATCAAACTCACCATTATAAAATATTTATTCCATTTGCGAAAAAAAGTTATAGTCTTTTAACCCTAGATGAAGTTTAGAGTCGATTAATTGGAGAGAAGGATGCAAATTTGAGGCATAAATTTTTTTCTTCTTAATTATTCTAGATGGATTTTTTTCTATGCTACTATTCTTTTCATCACTGCAACTAAAAACTCCATTAATGAAGCTCAAATTACCTGATACACTAATATGTATTGATATCTCATAAACATATCTTCGGTAATGATGAATACCGATTATCAAATGTTAAAATCTGATTTATCAGATATCAACTAATCAAGCACATCGAATTTGATTTTGAATCTAGAAAAAATAGAGATAGGAGACAGTGGAGAGAACGAGAACAAAGAGGATGCATTAATGGAGTAGGAGAAATTATTGGAAGGTTATCCTCTGTTCCTAATTATAGACATAGAGAAGATGAGTAAAAATATAAAAATAAAAAGAATATATAAGGTAAAGTAAAAATTGAAAGTGGTTTTAACAGGTTTTGTCAACAAATTAGAAAAGCCGTAATGTGTGGGTGCACAAAATTGGTCTCTCCAAATTTTAGCTAAGAGCATCTCCAATATAGGGTCAATTTTTTTGTTTTCATGACACATGAGATTTTAGACCCCCAAATTAATATAAATCCATCTCCAATGGTTGGATCCTACAGACTAGAAGGGATGAGAAAATAAATATGATGGTGTTAAAGAAAGTCTTATTTACACCTTCACTTGCACCTCCACGTCATATTTTCAATTATTTTGTTTTTTTAGAAATTAGTTGAAGTGAAAATAAACGGTTAAGATTTTATCATATAAAATATTCTAAAGATTAAACTCTTCACTGTTGGAGATAGTTTTTTAACCATGGGGTCCTATATTTACTATATGTGTAAAATCTCATAAATAAAAGTCTTAATTAGATTTTCACATATGATTTTTTACACTCAATGTTGAAAATGCTCTAATAAAAGATTAGTGTATGATCTAACTAGTGCAGTGTAAATCATACACAGTATACGCTCTAACTACTTTTAAGTAATACGATGGCCTAATCCTCCGTGTCCACCATTTTTAATATCTAGCATACATCACACACATCAAACTTTCTCCTTCTCTGTATTAATTGATCTAGTATCTATCAATTTGGACGACATCCCCCTTCTAGTTTTTACAGCCAGTACTAGTCGACATAATTGCAAATCTGTTACCACTTGATTGTTGTAAGAGGCAGTGGTCGTTGGTGGAGATGGTGATGGAACCTTGGCTTTTTTACCTAGGTTTTTTCTTTTGTTTTTGTTTAGTTGTATTGCTGGGGGTAAATAAAAAAGTCAAGAGATGCTATTTTGGACATATGATGTTTTATATGGGTGATATTTTGGATAATTGGGGATATGAGTTAAGAGGGATGGGAAATGGGAAAAGTGGGGATATGAAATGGGGAAAACCTTTCCCTTTACTTGTTTTAAAAGTGCATTTGGAGTTTTATAAATGTGGGCTATGTAAGCATGCAAATGATCATGGGACGATCTAGTCTAAATCGTACGGCAACTGATAATCAGCGAAACTGTTGTACGAACTTTAAATAGTCTAATAGGAGTACTCCTAAATCGCTTGGCATGCGCGTACATAGGTAAAACTTAGGGGTAAAAAGAAAAATCTAAATATTATTATGGGCTAAATAGGATCAAAAGTTGTTATAAACAATTAACCATTTACATGGTATGCTAGATATTATGTATATTTTCACCATTTTTAGAAGAAAAAAAATTTCCGAAGAGGGGAAGGAAGTCGGGTTTCTTTGATCAACCCAGTTCTTCCCCTTCCCTCCTTATTCCCTGCTTGTTCTTTTTATCATTTTCCCTTTTGTTTGTGTTTTGTGAAACCCTAATCGGTGCTGCTTCATGCCTGGAGTCGACCCTACAAACACACAGGTGATGATACAGTTGGCCCTCTTAATAGAGAGGATGAGTTTCTAATACATGGTATCACCTGCCATCCATGATCTCAAAGCCCTATTGCTTCCAGTTCAGGCAAGAATACTGAGACTTCCATTACAGATGTGTCATGTTTATCTTTTGTTTCGCTGCCGTGCCCTGATTTGGGTCTGTTGGATGAAGTTTTTCGAAAAAAGGGGCCACTGTTAAGGTTACGGTCGTGTGATGTTTCAAGATGGATCCAACTGTTGCTTCTACCAGTGGGTGTGTTGCATGTTTATGTCCCTAAGAATATCCGTGAGGAGAAGTCCGGAAATCGCAAGAAACTCCAGATTGCTTAGATCAACCAAGCCATTTCGCATTGGTTCGAACCGGATGGTTGTGTAAGGTTAATTCAATAGGTTTTGTGTGAACATCAACAGTCCATTGGTAAGTCGGGTAAGAGGGTTAAACAGGAAGTTCATGTGCTTAGAGCATGCTGCAAGAAAATCCGTAATGGGCTGTTTAATGCTACCATCAAGGTTCTCACTTCGGGTGGCGTTGCACCGAATGATGAGAATACTTTGTGAAGCCTGATTGAGAAACACCCTCCCGCTCCTCCGCCTTCCATACCTTCTTATCCTCCCGTGTCTGGATTTGTTGTTTCAACTAAGGAGGTTATTCTTGGCAGAATTAAGAGTTTCCCAAAAGGTACATCGTGTGGGCGCGATGGTTTGAGGGTACAACATATTCTTGATGCTCTCACCGGGCCGGCTGATACTGTAGTAGAGGATTTGCTGGTGTCTATCAGTGGTGTGGTGAACCTATGGCTGGATGGTTTATGCCCTACACAGCTTGGGGAGTATGTTGCTAGTGCACCACTTACTCCGTTGCTCAAGTCGGATGGTGGTATTCGGACCATTGTTGTTGGAATTGTGTGGAGGCGTTTGGTGGCTAAAGTTGCATCTCATTCCGTAGGAAAAGACATGTGTTCGTACCTTGAGGATTTCCAGTTTGGGTAGGAGTTCCATGTGGTGGGGAGGCTATTTTACATTCGGTTAACAGGCTCATTCGAGAAAAAGGTAATTCTAATTCTATGACCATGTTGCTTGTGGATTTTAAGAATGCCTTTAATTTGGTGAGTAGGTATACTATGCTCCAAGAAGTGAGAGTGAGGTGTCCATCCATTTATAAGTGGGTGGAGTTTTGCTACTCTCAGCCACCGAGGCTTTATTACAATGACTTCATTTTGTCGTCTTCCCAAGGAGTTCAGCAGGGAGATCCTCTTGGTCCTCTTCTTTTTGCTCTTACCTTACAACCATTAGTCAAGAAGATTGCGGATCAATGTCATTTTGGTTTGCAAGAATGGTATTTAGATGATGGAACGATTATTGGGATACTCTTATGGTTTCCAAGGCGCTGAACATTATCCGTTCAGGGGGGGGGGGGGGGGGGGACTGGGCATATATCTTCATATCACAAAGACGGAGGTGTTTCGGCCTTCAGTTGATCCACGCAGTCTTGATACCTTCCCTTCTCAGATTGGTAAACCTGCAAAAGGAGGTTCTCAAGACTATGGAGTTGATGGATGCGATGAAGAAGTTGGAGGATCCTCAGTGTGAATTACACTTGTTGAGAAGTTGTGCAGGGGTGTCTAAGCTATATTTTTCTATGCGTACTACTATGCCTGAGTATTTAACAGAGGCACATGGCATCTTTGATTCGCACTTGGCTCGGCACGTGCGTCATATCGTTAGGAATGATGGACCTGGTATGAGGTTTTTAATGCTTCGTCTTATCTCTTTACCTTTGAGGCATGGTGGTTTGGGCCTATTCTTTATGGCTGATGCGATTCATTATTGTCACTTGGCTTCGATGATCTAGACACAACCCCTTCAATCTGTTATTTTACATAACATTTCTTTATCGGGTCCTGATTTTGGTCTTAAGCGGTCTATGGATTTATTTTCACAAGCATGTCCTGGTGTCAATGTCGATCTAGATGCCCCTCATCCCATGAAATTTCTGGCGGTTAAGTATTTTGAGGTTGTCATGAAAGAAATGCCTAAGAAGTTTTCAATGACTGCTCGTGATTGTGCCCTCTGGCAATGTAACAAGTCTAATCATGCTTCAGACTTTCTCAAAGCTCTACCCATTGAGGGACTCAACCAGAGCTTGGGGTGCGCCAATTTAGTGCAATTCTTTGTTATCGTTTGGGTATCCCCCTTTTTACTGTGGATAGTCTTTGTACCTTTTATGACCGGGACATGGATTGTTTTGGAGATCACGCTTTGCATTGTGCTAATGAGGTGGGGATCAAATTTCGGCATGACCTTGTCAGAAATACTATTGCGGACATGTGTTATCGTGCTGGGGTGCCTGCTAGGAAGGAAGTCTCTTTGGGTTTCTTATCCAATGATGGTGGGGCATTGAGACCTGCGGATATTATGGTTTACAACTGGGATAGGGGGAGTGACGTCTGTTTAGATGTGACTGGAGTGTCGCCTTTTACTGGAGGAGGAGTACGTGATTTTCAGCCGGGTTTAGCTTTGAGGAATGCCATTTTGCGTAAACATAAAAAATACTTTGATAAATGTTTGGCTCAAGGTTTTTTCTTTGGCATTTTAGCTTTCACGACATTTGGGGAACTTGGCGAGGACTTTGTGGATCTTTTGAAGAGGCTGCACAATCACTTGTCTACGTTTGATGTTAGTGCAAAGAAATGTAATTTCTTTTTTCATAGATTATGGATTGTCATTCATAAGGGTGTTGGTGCCCAGCTGGTGACAAGGATTCCTACCGGTTATTTGAAATATATTAAATAAAAAAAATGAATAAACTATTTTTTTATATTTTAGAATCAATTATAAACAAAATTTTACAAGAAATTGGTGGGGGCCTCGCTACAAGCTGCGCTCCAACACAGGAATTTTTTTAGATATTATGTTTATTTTTAGATTTTTTTTTTTTTCATATTTGAGATTTTCAAATCGATTAGAATCACTCAATATAAAAGGGGTGCAACAGCTGGGAAAAACGACGCTAATTAAAACAAATCGTCAAAAAGTAACCTAATTGCAAATCGTCAAAATGTAACCTAATTGCTATATAGGGTAAGCTAACAATTAACTTGTTATAAATAATTATAAAGTAAACCATTTAATTGTATGCTAGATATTCATCATTTTTAGAATAAAAACCAATAAAATTAATTTTATGAAAAGATATCGCTAGCTAATTTTAGATATAATTGTTTTGTTCCGTGCGACGGGTGCACAAAATTTGGATTTTCAAACTACTAGGCCCCATTCGTGGGGATTGTGTCAATTATGGTACATCATCATTTTTTCTTTTTTATTCCCTCGCTTGATGGAGGCTAAACACGATTTTACGGGTGGTCAACTTAGATGCAACAAAACATGACTCGGTCTTGCTCGTGGGTTGTTGATGGTCAACAAAAAGATTTCTTTGAAATCCAATCCGTGAGCTGGAAACACAACAGAATTCTCCTTTTCCGGAAACAAAATATATTTTTACCAAATTCGGCGTGATCCTCTTATTTTTGATATTTCTTCGTGATATAAAAGGCAGTTGCCATGGACTTAGGGTGATATAGAATACATGTTCGCAGAGACCTAAACAATTCTAGGAGGTTTCTTGATATTACTAACAGAATGGCAAAATCTGCTTAACAAGTATGTAACTTCGTCATAAAGATGAAGTCTTCTTGGGAACTTATTACATAATTTTTGCCATTCTGTAAGTTGAAATTGAGAGTCTCCTGAATGTGATGTCTGGATTTGGTCCTACGGCTGGTTCAGCTTCAGCACTTGCTAGTCATATGAAGAATATATATATCGGAGTTTGTAGAATGAACGCAATAACTAGTTAAAGGGTTTCGATATATGAAAGTGAAGTAAACCCTTAAAGTTTAAGCCGGGCTTTTCGTTACGGTGACCCAGATGACGAAAACGTAAAGCTCGGCTATACATTAAGGATTTCCTTCTTTCCATGTCAATTTCTCAGGGCTGCCTATCACTTTTTCCTCTTTCTCTTTTCCGCTGTTTGGTATTCCCGCATCTTTTGCTAGCTTCTACTATCGTTCGCAGCACGGCCCTCTCTACTGTGTGTCCGTCAGTATAACGCTTTTCTCCTACCTCACCTTCTGTCAGTCTCACTACCAGCAATTACATTTTCCATCGGTTTATTTCATTAATTGAAGATAAATAGCTAGCTAAGGTCGAAATTGTTGGGTCACAAGGGCATAGCCAGGAGCGAGACTTTTACTCAAGTGGGGGCAAATTAACTGCTGTTTTGCGGCTGAAGGCGGCTCGATTCTTTTTGGCATTTTAATTCGTTTTGTATCAATCTTTTAAGTAAAAATCAAGTTATAAATGAAATTAGAGACAGTAATTTACTTGTATTTGATGCATTTTCAACTATTAAGTTTATAATTTTACTCCCTTTAAGTAGAATTTTCATTTTATCATACGTATTTGCCCCCACAAAGCATATTAATTACAAAAAATTTAAGTCTAATTTAGTAAAATTTCAAAATCAAGTGATGTCAGCAGATCCCACTTGTCTCCATTTCTCTCCGTCCCTGGTGGTTCAATTTCGGAGGAAGTCAGGGTTCAATTCGTGGTTTGTATCTAAATTTATTTAGTTGTAAAGAGGGGTTTGCAACATCATTGTTCTTAATACATAATTAGGTTTGTTAGCTTGATTTTATTTGTTTTTCACGAAATTTATCATGCCAACTGCCAAGCATAATAAAGAAAAATCGTTTGTTAAAGAAAAAAATCTATTATGTCAAAGTATTAGCTCCCTTGGTCAAGTGTCGGACTCCCAACCTAGGTTCTGAGTCCAATTCACTGATTTTTTTTTTTTTAATAAACGACGTTATGATGCGAGTTCAATTCTCTCTCTGGTCCACTCTTCTTTCACCTTAGAATTTCCGGTCAGACTATCTACTCTTTAAGAATTTCCGACGTTATGATAAGAATTTTGCTCCATGAAAAATATCTTTAAGGAATGCGTGGACAAGTTGTCCTCTTCCAAATGACATGCACATGAACAATCTTGTATATATACCATACCCAGTACCCGTTATGAATTCCCCCCTGTGTAGGACGACTGGATTTGCAGTTTCATGTTCTTTCCCCATATTAATGTTTGGTAAATGGTTTAGTGGCTGTATTGATTAAATGAAGTTTTTGTTCTTGTAACCTGGCCAGTGAAAAAGCATCAGCTAGAGTTTGTGGGTGAAACATATAGACAGATTTTCCGATTTCATCCTTCAACCCACTAAGAAAACTCATAACAAAGTAAGCTTCGCCCAAAGAAGGATTCATACGTAACATTAGTGCCTTGAGTGACTCAAATTCCTCATAGTAATCATCCACAGATGAACTTTGTATTAACTTGTTAAAGCTACCAACAAAATTCTCCTCAACAGGATTTTCAAATCGAGCACACAGATGGGGAGATAAATCATTCCAAGTAATTCTGATTAACATGAAAATTTAAAAACCATTTTTCAGCCTTACCCTCAAGATAGATGGATGCAATGTCGATCTTCCTGTGTTCCTCAATGTCATTGAGATGAAAGTACCGTTCGCTTTTCTGGATCCACCTTCATCCTCAGGTCGATGATTATGGATGGGTTTACTGAATAACTGAATGAGACTTCGATTATTCTCTTGTAATGCTTCCTTGAAGCTAGCCTTCACTGCATTGATCTGAGTAGTAAGATCTGTTGAAAGGATTTTGAATTCTGATCGGAGTTGAGTGATTGCTGCTGTGTTAGCATCAGCTTTATCAACAACCTCTTTGAGAGTCATGTTTGTGGAAAAAAATTGGGTGGATTGAACGGCTCTGATGCCAATTGTTGTATAGTTACAACAAATTAACAAAGCAGAGATGATAAATTTAGTGTAAACACACTAGTGGAAAATGGGGTTTTTATAACCCACAGCCCCGACCCTCAATGGAGGTCAATTGACCGTGGACCTGTGAAGACGGTCATAGATTTAATAAAAAACACGAAAAAAAATCTTTAATGGCTAATCACGGTCGTTGAATAACAAATTTTTATTACCATACTAATCCTCTTCAACTACCGATGGCGTGACCACTGAGCCTAGATGTTTCCGTGGTTAGATTTTCTTGAGATTGAATCTGCTCATTGATCTAGGGCTGTGATTAAATATCTTCTCTCAACATTAAATCCCAAATAACCTTATCTCTTTCTTACCTCTTTCATTTTTCTTCTCTCTCACCTCTTTCTCGGCAGAATTCCTCACCTCTCTCTCTTTGGTTTATTTCTCTGTAAGTTTTCATGGAGATCGAGTCTGCTCATTGACTTCCTCTCTCATATCTTTCATTATTTGTTCTCAATCTGCCTCCATCGTCTTCTTCTACAAAGTCTCCAGATCCAGAAGGTGGAGTACAAGTCAATACCCTCAAAAAATAATCGATTTCAATGGTAGTTTGTGGTTTCAATTGTAAAATCCTTCTCGCTACCAACTGGGTAATCATCTAAGGTTCATTCTTCTTCATCATCTTCAATTACAGAAATTTAATTTTAATATTAGGGTTAGGGTAAATTTTCAAGCTCTTGC